>OY744466.1:4444302-4475054 GCA_963556145.1 Hygrocybe punicea | reverse complement strand
TGCGGGGCATTTGAGAACTATGAAGAAAATGAGCCGCAACAACAGTGACAGCGAGGGCACAGAGCACTGAGTCTGTGTCACACCTGTCACTCGCTCAGAGACCATATCTTTTGTCACACTCCTACCTCGTTTAGACTTAAGCTTGCGAAATAACGCTTTTCAGCCTTATAAGGCTGGTAGTGTGGGAAGGTCAGGTGAGATAACAATACAATTGACCTCTGTGATGTGACAAATTGTTATAATTCGCGAGAGTACAGTACTAGGTCAGTTATGGGATCTCGGAGGCACTTGGACGACGCTTGTCAAGTTCGATGCGGCGCCGCTGCTAATTGCACCTTTGCCTCGCTTAGGCAAGCCCCACCCTAGGCCTATTACCAGGTCCTTGTTGTGCGATCGTTGGACGGTGGTGGGTGGGCAATGGTATAAATCATATAGGCAGTGCGGGCATTCAACATATTCAACTCATCATGGTCACCCACCTTCTGCCTATGGAGATCGCCAACCAGCTGCTGCCGATGCGAGTGTTGGATAACCCTCATGCCGCCATCGGTTCTCTGGCACCGGAGCGACTTATGGCTGATGGTATTGGATATGTCCGACTGACACGATATCCAATTTACACGATATCATCAACTTTTTTTCAGTTCTATTCTGGTTACCAGCGCCATGCTATTTCCAAGGAACTCGGTCACCCAATTGGACCTGATTGCATGCAGAGTCTCCTGCTTCACCTTAGCTCCTCACAAGCAGATGCCGAGGAGCTCGTTGCTGCACAGCAGATTCTGACGCAACTGGGGTATCTCCCGTTGGCTATCGATGAAGCTCAAGCGTATATTTCAAGACGAGGACTCAGCCTAAGACAATTTATGGACGGGAAGAATGGAAGCGAAACATCATGCAGGAGACACCCACCTTTGGCTTTATCGCCGTACGCTTCTGGACAAAGGGGTTTCATGGTGGGCGAACATATTCAAGGATCCCCACTCCTTGTTCCGTTTGGACAACTCAGTGCGCCACGCACCCAGTCGCAGGGCAACATCTTCCTGAATTATCACCTCATGCATACGTCAAAATCCGGGACTAGAGCCTATTTTACCGGTCTCCTTGGGCCGATGTAATGCAATGAATGCAACGAAGTGCATAAGACTATTGACATCATTATTTGTTCTCAATGAAGATTCGCCAGATGGCATCGGCACAGGCCATCTTGAGGTGGAAAATGAAGAGCAGGAATTATTGCCGTTGCAGTGGAGTACTCTCCGAGGATCGACGGTCCAGCAATGCCTCAATGCGCTCTGAGGTGCCCAATGCACCGAAGAACAGCACAACATATTCACTGACATCGACATTGCCACAATCACCATTCGATCTTTGAATCATCGCCAACGCCACCTTGATTCATCCAGTCTGTTACCGGATACCTTCGACTGATTAATAGCACGGGCAGGAGCAACTAATCAGAACTTGAGCTCCACGCAACTCGTATGACTATGATTGATTCAAACAAGGCTTATACCCCTTGCAGCAACTATAATCATATCGGATCTATATGCTGGCCCAAATCGCCATATAGCTGGATCATCTTTATCAGGAATGAGTACAGTGGAGTGGAGCGTGCATGTGTTGAAGACAACTCACTACAGCCAACTTCGGAGTCAGATTCAATTGACATCGATTCTGGATTATCAACGGGGCTTCTTGTTCGCACAGAACCATCATCGACGACGGTGGAGAATGACGACGCTACTTCCCAATCGCGTGGGTGGATTCCATGAGAGTTTCTTTCCGGAGAGACTGTTTGTCGAATTTGGTCACGCAGTACGTAATTTTTATCTGAAGACTGCTCACCACTTTGGTCACTGTATGCTAACTCAGCCGCACCTAAAGAGCAAGATTTCAAGACATCTTTTTCGTCGAGCCGCTTATGATGGCCCCCTGCTTTCGTTCGGCCTTTCTTAGGGGGTGGTTCATCGCGCTCCCTACTTTGGAGGTTGCCTTTTGGAACGCCGCCACTGGGTCTACTACCACCACCGGGTCTACCACCACCACCACTTGGCTGCCCACGACCGGGGCCTCGCCCGCGACCTCTACCAGATCCGCCACCGCGACCCCCACGTGATCCACCACTGCCACTAGGTCGACTTCTGCTAACCATCACCCTCACGCCACGCCTGTCCAGATTTCATAGAGTAAGGATAGCACGGATGGCTAGCGCTACAGTAATCTCTTCGCCTTTCATGTGTGGTCCAATCCGGGACATCAGTGCTGCGAGAACAGCTTCAATTTTCAATGGCAACCTCCAGTAACGCCGTTCCTGAAATTTGGGATCCGCAGGTGACAGCGGAATAAGGCTAGGTGATTGACGGGTAGAGGCTGTGATCGCCAGGACGTCAAATATCCGGGCAGTATTTTGGTTCGCTGGAGATGTTCGGGCAGGGGCAGATACAAAGCGATTATTTTGGAGGGTGGAGAGACTTGGCAGGTGCGACGTGGAGATGAAACATTCGACCACATCTTCTGGCCTCAAAATCACAATGGTGAAGAGCCCAAGGTACGGCAAAATGGATGTCGGATCGGGTAACGTGACATCATCCCCAACCATTGCGAGCCGAAGTAAATCGAACACCTGACCATCAAGGCGTAAGACAATATTAATCCAAACATTCCTATGTTGTATATCGACACATACCTCGTGCAGGGGTTTTTGGTCAGCAACCGGAATATCAATGAGGTAATTATAGATGTAGTCAAGCACAGGCAAAGAGGGAGAAAGGGCGATGAGGTTGGGAGTAAAGAAACCAAAGTGGCAAGTGGGGCATTCTGCATCCTCCAGTTTAATCCGGCTTTGAACAGCTGAATAGTGTCTCACTTACGTGCCATGCCACAGGGTGCACAGTAGCATACCATGTCACACAGTATCTTGAAAGTACTTGACAAGTATACTAAATATCATTACTGTAACATTCAACATGGTATTGTAACAGTATTCAGACATAAACTACAATACTTGTGCTCAAATTCATCTGAAGGTATGAAGGCAAATGAGACTTATACCTTTTCAATAACATCAAGCCTTTTGTTTCACTACTTTTACTGTATCTACAGCAAAGTACCATATAGTTCAGATAGAATACTTGCAGCCTAAGATGAATAAAAGTATTAAACTAGTAAGGAAGTTGTGCCACTTTCACTACTAGGATACCTTTTGAATCCTTTCAAGATACAGTGTGAAATAGTATAGTACTGTTGCCATATTGTAGATTTAAGATACTGTGTCAATACTTTTAAGATACTGTTTCAGTGGGTGACTTTCCGTAAGACTTATTTATGTGTCGAGTAATAAACGTGGTGCCAATCGGAGCTGGAACCCCGTGCTGAGTCAGCTGGGCAAACACTTTTAAACATCCTATTTGGTCAATTCTATGTTGAGTTTGGGTTAGATAACTATCGGAGTGCAGCACACAGGCACCATCGGGTAAATTTGAGTGCTGAGGATCTCGGCTAGTTTACTAGAAATAGTTTTAATCCAAAGATGGGGTCGCGAACCCCTTCTTTGAAGTTGCATTTATGCTGTCGTTTTAGGCTGTTGGAGCTCAAATTATTTTCCGGGGTCTTTGCGGCAATCCGGCAGCAGGGTCTACTTACCACTTGTGGTTGTAATCAATGTTTCTGAGATTATTTATACCCTACGGAAAGTCACCCAGTACTTTTATTATAATAAAAGTATCTTAAAAGTATTGACACAGTATCTTAAATCCACAATATGGCAACAGTACTATACTATTTCACACTGTATCTTGAAAGGATTCAAAAGGTATCCTAGTAGTGAAAGTGGCACAACTTCCTTACTAGTTTAATACTTTTATTCATCTTAGGCTGCAAGTATTCTATCTGAACTATACAGTACTTTTCTGTAGATACAGTAAAAGTAGTGAAACAAAATGCTTGATGTTATTGAAAGGGTATAAGTCTCATTTGCCTTCATACCTTCAGATGAATTTGAGCACAAGTATTGTAGTTTATGTCTGAATACTGTTACAATACCATGTTGAATGTTACAGTAATGATATTTAGTATACTTGTCAAGTACTTTCAAGATACTGTGTGACATGGTATGCTACTGCGCACCCTGCGTGCCGTTCACATCAGAACTCCTTTGATACTCCTCAGTGATAACGCCCAGATTAACTGCATCACCGTGACCGAGCTGGAGAACGTGATATCCTTAGCACCAGCATCAGAAGATTTACACATCAGCTTTTGCGTGCTTATTCAGCTTATATAAGCACAAAAAGCACAAAAAGCAGTAAGCTGGGCCAGCTTAAATTAGCGGGGTCGATCCGCTAATATAAGCTCAGCCAGCTTTTGTAAGACGATAAAAGCCTGAATAAGCCCTAATAAGTAGTTTCTCTTTCGTGAAAGCACCGTATTTTTTTGTGAAAGCACCATATTTTTTGGGGGGGGTATAAAAATGGCAATATATTTTTCAAGAGGGGAGCACAACCAATGTCCTGTAACTACGAAACATGTAACTATGAAACAGTTATGAGGCGAGTGCATTTGGCACAGTTTGGGGTTGCTGGCTAGGCTGTAGGACATTGTCAGTGCCTATGTGTATGTAGCGCCAATCTAGAACTCACTGGCACCTTCAACATCGGAATCGGAATCTGATTGCACCAGTACAAAGCCGTCGTCATCACTGACATCAGGGGACATGGTCTCACCTGACGATTCGCTCCGATTGTCGAATGCAAACTGCTTGGCAGCGGCGATGATTTCAAACCATTGTTTCGAAGTCAACTTTTTAATTGATGGGATCAGAGCTGATGCCCGCTTCTCAGATTTGGTCTGGCCGTTTGCACTGAGAACCTCTCGGTCACCGTAATTCTCCTGTGAAAAATGGCCAAGTTTGTTCGTCGGCACCACTTCCTCGCCTGTGGTCCAGAAAGAGAAACCTCGAGTGACCTTGAAAACAACAGATTAGCACAATGTAAATAGACGAATCATTGTTTTACCGCTTGGATCGATAAAATCAGTGCACCCATTGGCCGTGCCTCTCGATAGAAGCGGTTGTTCGCGTTCTTCATGTCCCTGAGATGCGATGAGAGCGTGTATGTAATAACATCGGATTGGAAAAGCTAGAAAACATGTCAGCAGAAGTTCCCATGCTATAACCTGAACGCACCAGTTTTTTCCCATCAGCTCGGTGTTTCCAGTAAAAAGGGCGGTTGGCCGCATTGGTTCCCAAAAACTCCTTCGCCATTTCGGCACGTTCTTCCTTGGTGGTAGACTGGTCGCTAGTGAGCAGGGTCCTGACGGCGACCATGCCATACTGCGCGAATGCGTGGTGCCAAGACTCGAGACAATAACCAATCTTGAGAGAGTTAGCGATCACATCATGTCATGTACATATCACATACCAACAAGCGGGCAGGGTCGTCCTTTTCCCATCCACACACAATACCAATATTGGTCTCGGCCCACATGGTCTTGATGATGTCCAGATCAGGTTCGACCCAAGCAGGAATAGATCCCACGTATGCCTTGATGTTGGGTATGAGAATCACACCGAACCTCATCTTTGTTCCGCTGGGGAGGTCGCTCAGGGTGGCCTTGCCCCTCCGGCCCTTTGGATCTTTGGGTTTTTCAGACTGATTGGCTGACCCAGTGACAGTGGCCCAAACTCGGGCAAGAGGCTGCACGTAAACAGAACAATAGTCAGAGATCACAAGGCAACGGTTTGAAATGTACTTACTACATGAGGCTTGGCAGAACTCGGCTCGGATTTGATGGTAGGGCCCATGAATACAATGTCGTCTTCGTTATTGCTAATGATCCCACCACTTTGAAACATTGCATCCGAAATTGACTGAGTCTTCCAACTTGACTGGGAATTTTCTGCTGGGGGTCCGGCCTTGACATTGGTCTGCCAGTCTCCAACAAGGCCAATGAGGGGCTTCGTAGGTTTTATATGTTTGCCCAGAGATCTAAAGAGAGCAGCCAAGGGAGATGTAATCGGATGGCAACATGCCATTGATGATTGATCAAATTAGGTAACTCACACTTTCTTAGGGGACGTGTGAAGATCAGCCTTGCGTTTGATGCCTGTGTCCACGTCGACAGGATCCCTATGAGCCGCAACACGCAACCTGGCTTCCTTCCCTTTAAAAGAGCACCTGTTCTTGGAGCCGGCCTCTGTAGTTTTGTTCTCACCCAAGCTCTCCTTGGATTTCGCCTCCCCCAAGCTGGCCTTGGAACCTTTTGAGTCGGATCTATCACCGCCGTTTGCTGATGAAAAGGAACTCTACGCAACCATAGATTCCACTAAGCTCGGAGACGTTCCCTGGAAAAGCTTTGAGGTCAAGTACACTGGCAAGATCGAAGATGATGCAGCACCATGGAAAACAGCCACATACGAAGTTTGGCATCGTGACATCCTTCAAGTTATGGAGATGCAGATCGACAATCCAGATTTTGCGACGGAAATTGACTACGCTCCGAAGCGTGTCTACAAAAATGCCAAGCGACAATACACGGACCTAATGTCAGGTAATTGGGCATGGGAACAGGCGGTACGATTACACCATGATGTCTCTCTTTTCTATCGCGCTAAGAACCTTACTTCAGGATTTGATTGCACAAGATCCCGACACCCATGGAGCCATGTTCGCACCCATTGTTCTGGGTAGTGACAAGACGACTGTATCAGTTGCAACGGGTCAGAATGAATACTACCCCCTTTATGCGTCACTCGGTTCCGTCCACAACAAAGTTAGGTGTGCGCACCGCAATGCAGTCACACTGGTCGGCTTTCTGGCCATCCCTAAGAGTATGATACCTTTTTTTCTTGACCCGCATGTTCACTGACTGTCAGAACATCAACAGCGGATCACGAGTTTCAATCCGACGATAATTTCCGCCACTTCCGCAGACAACTATATCATACATCGTTAGCACACATTATCCAGAGTCTCCGACCGCATATGACCAAGCCGCGCATCACTCGATGTGGCGATGGTCATTATCGTCGTGTTATCTATGGCATCGGGCCCTACATTGCCGATTACCCAGAACAAGCCTTGCTTGCGTGTATCGTACAAGGGTGGTGTCCAAAGTGGGTCTTTTTGGCATTGTATTAAAATCAACCACTAAACATACTTTCAGATGCTGTGCCCCCGCTGATGAACTGGATTCCGGCAGGACATACGGCTTGCGAACACACGAACACACAGATGCACTTCAGAAGGCATTCACCCTGCAGGAATTATGGAATGGATACGGAGTCGTTGGAGATATCAAAGTAAGTGCAGCTGGCCGGTCAATAAGTGCAGAACTGATCAAGCCTCACAGCCCTTCACGGCATACTTCCCCCGAGCAGAAATCTACGAACTATTATCCCCAGACATCCTCCACCAAGTCATCAAGGGGACATTTAAAGACCATCTCGTAACATGGGTGGTGCACTATATTGAACACATGAACACTGCCGCCGCTGCTCGCAAGATCCTTGCGGATATTGACCATCACATTGTGGCGGCACCACCCTTTCCCGGCCAGCGCCGATTCCCGCAAGGTCGCAACTTCAAGCAATGGACCGGTGACGATTCTAAGGCCCTCATGAAGGTAAGATTGCATTTGGGGTGAATTCTTGAATACTCACGAAGTTATCGGCAGGTTTTTCTCCCTGCTATCGTCGGCTATGTCCCTGACGAGATGGTCCGCGCCCTCAGCTTGTTCATGGACTTCTGCTACTATGTACGCCGAGCTGTAATCGATGAGGATACCCTTCGCCTGCTCGATACAACTCTTGCCAACTTCCACCATGATTGACAAGTCTTCATCAATACTGGTGTCCGAGAGCACTTTGTGCTTCCTCGGCAACATTCACTAGATCACTATCGTTGGAATATTCAAATGTTTGGAGCCCTGAATGGGCTCTGCTCTTCAATTACCGAGTCAAAGCATATCAAGGCTGTCAAGAAACCATGGCGACGTTCAAGCCGATGGAAAGCCCTTGGTCAAATGTTGCTCATCAATCAAAGACTCGACAAGCTCGCGGCATCGAAGGTCGATTTTATCGATCGTGGGATGCTCCGAGGTCCGACCACTGGAACACCGATCAATCTTGCAGGGTGCACACCCACCCTGGCTGATGGCATCCCCATCCCCGAGCCAGTGCCATTAGATGAGTGTGACGCAGAGGATGATGCTGGCGCTGTGGACCATGATATGTTCGAGGGTGAGGTTATGCTTGCAAGAACACCTGGTATGTTTCAGTCCAAGTCACATCTATTTACTGTCTAATGTCAACAGCACGAGGTTACCCGGGTAATCTAATGGACTTTATGCAGCATATCCGTCAGCCACGCTTTCAAGACTATATCAGGCGGTTTCTTTATGACACAATTAATCCGGATGCCGTTATTCCTGGAGCTGATGTCTCTATTCACGACTGCCCGATGTTCTCAGGGCAAGTGCGTGTTTATCACTCAGCGGTGTCCATTTATCATGCACCAAGTGATGTTTGTGGCATTGGTGGTATGCACCGTGAAAGAATTCGGTCGACAAGTTCATGGTACAAAGGCCCAGCCAGATACGATACAGTGTTCGTAGTCAAGGACCAGGAACAAGATGGATTCCAAGGGCTAGATGTCGCAAGGGTGTGCCTCTTTTTTGATTTTACCTTCTCTGACATAGTTTATCCTTGTGTGCTTGTGGAGTGGTTTGTTCCATCTGATCACCGGCCTTGTGATATCACTGGGATGTGGATCGTGAAGCCGGATATGGCCGGTGGGCGGCAAGTGACATCGGTAATCCACACAGACACCATTCTGCGTGGGGCGCACTTGATGCTGGTCTTTGGTAACAAGCCTTTGCCACGGCATTTCACTTTTCATCACACTCTGAGTGCATTCCATTCTTACTACGTCAACAAATATATAGACCATCATAGTCACGAAATAGCATTTTGATGCCTCACTACTGCCCATAAGCATAAGCTGGAATGAAAAGGATAAAGACGGTGCAAAGCACAGAAAAGCACTAGGATAAAAGCAAAAGCTCGCGTGAGTAAGCTGAAAGCTTATGTAAGACTATGTAAATCTTCTGATGAGCTTCAAGTGATGTTTCACTGATACGAACCTGGCTTGCACCCCCTGGAGCAGAATCGATTAAATGGGCGGCTTGGATGCTGACTTCAGGGAGCAGTTGGAGGCAAATTGCACGGCGATGGTGATACCTTTCACGAATCGCGTTTGTGACGGACTTGGAAAACGTGGCTTGGGAATCGCACATTGGCTTGGGAATCGCGCGGTGGTCTGTTATAATTACTTCTATCTGGGAATTCACACTCGGTCACAGTGACTGGACGGTGGTTCCGTTCGGTCGCAGCTGTACTTGTAGGTGGTTGACTCGATAGGGGCGCTCAAAAAGGGAATTTAGACCGGCATCTCTACACGGCTTTCTAGCATACCTTAAACTTTAAATAATTGTTCCATCGTAAAATAACTCTACACTTTCACTCATAATATTGCGGATGAAAGTTTCATGAATATCATCACCACCATGGAACGGTCGGGGATGCACAACGGACTTACGACAAGATTTCCTTCCAAAACGGAAGCTTGGCGCACTTGGGCTCGCCGTACAGCCTGAGCTAGACTCTGATGTCTTCAACGTCGAATTATTAAACCATCATACAGCCTTGCGCAGCTAAGAAAAAAATGGAAGGATCTTCTGAGCGCTCAGCTGTTCGTACCGACATCTCATGGTCAAGAATTGCAATATTGCCAAGATACTATCATGATGGCACAAACCAGAGATAATGTGCCGACGGCTACCGTCACTCACATCTTGACAAACTTAATAAAAACCCCCAAATGGTCGGAGGGATACAACTTGCCATCTCTCCCGCTAATGTAGGACTTGCCGGGAATGGGGTTGTTGCCCAGAAGCTGGGCCTCGACGGCCATCATCATGGAGGTTGTTGATGAATCGTTCTGGATGGGTGGTACGTCCGAGATTGAGTGATCCGTTTCAGGACAATCGCAGGGTCTGAAGAACACATAATCAATCTTTTTGGCCGGCGGGCGTGTTGGATAGGTCGTTCCGAAAGTGGCATCGTCCAGCTCTCCCTCCCCATATCCATTCCCATGCACGGCGAAATACGCATCAACCAACCCAAACGGAGGATCAAGCAATGGGGCAAGTTCGGCTAGCTGATAAATGTTGGTGTCACCAAGCAGGATGGCATGTGGAGCGGACCCTGTCAGGTTTTGGGAAGGAATACCGTGGAACATATTTTCCGCGACGTTGAGGATTGATGTATTGCGAGAGAGCAAAAGAGCGTTCCTGGCGATCGTGAATTGAGAACGACGGAAAGGCTTGTCCGTGAAAAGAGATTCGAAGTGGGAGGTTCCAATGCGAAGCTGATAATCCCTGTTGTCAATCTATGATCAAATGCCTTGAGATGCTAGGGCTCACTGCAATTCCCTGTGTATCACCTATTTCCAGCACCAGTAGAGAGCGCCCGAGACTGGTTGGGAAACGGACCAACGCAGCTGTGAGATTCTCGAACCCATTGATAGCCAACCAGTGTTTGCGAACGAGCATCGTGGTACCGTACCACGAGTCACTCTCGCCAACCACACTTGGGACTGCAAGCGAGTGAGAAATGTGACGGGTTGGCGAATGATAGGGCGTACACACAGTCAACGACAATCCAATCCCTCCGAACTTCATCCATTCGGATCAAGATATCCCAAGAATCCTGCGTAACTTCCTGCATCGCTACGACATCCAAGTCTCCCAGACTACGAAACAGGATTCCAAAGAGGGCGGACCATCGAACTTGTGGCATTGTCTCGTCACAGAACCATATATTCCACGTCCTATCCGCCATCGTCAGCATTTCGAATGTTGGAAGGACAGACTTACACGACGTTGAGCGTACGCTCGCCAGGAGGTAATGGTAGCAGATTGGGGCTGGTAGCTGGGTTCTCGAAGGTCTGCCAAGCATTAATCCGTGTTGAATACTCGAGAGTGGGAATCGGTGTAGGAGAATTATCCATCAATTCATCTTCTAAAGGATCTGGGGCCGGAGTGCTCAAATCTTTGGTGGTTGGGGTTGGGTCAGTCGTTGGTAAGAGAAAACGTAACATGATGTTGATTCGACAGAATGTAGATTTGAAAGCAGACTCCCAAGCCTCGTGACCTTCTTCAAGCTTCAAGCTTCAAGTTTTATCGTTCTCCACAAAGACCGTTTACATTTTCAACAAAGGGTCACCGGTCAACATTCGACATGGGGGCATATTACGACGAAATTGAAATCGAAGACATGTCCTGGGATGACGAAAAGGGTGTCTACCACTACCCTTGTCCTTGCGGCGACAGGTTCGAAATATCTCGACAGCAACTTACGGCTTGCGAGGACATTGCGACATGCCCAAGCTGCAGCCTTACAATCCGAGTAATTTATGATCCTGTGCGTTTGCGTACTTTTTGAGATATATCGTACGCAGAAGAGCGGTCCTCTGACAACTTTTTTTAAATTCAGCTTGATTTTGAAGATGAGCCCCCAGATGAGGACAGCAGTACTAGTGAGGAGGAAGACGAGAATGAGAATTTCGAGGATGCGATGGAGAAGTTGAATATCGAGAATTAACCGCTTTCGTGACGAAAACACAACCAGCAGTAGGTGCAAAGCTCGTTCAGCACTTCATCCACATACGAGTACTCGGCCACACTCAAGACATTTATGATGCATCCGGTATACGGCAAACTTGTACGATCCGTAACCGGTCCTATTATTTCCACGAGCCGTCAACGAGGACAACAGGCTCTTCTCGACCCCTATTTGCCACACAATCAGCCCGCTTACGAGTGCCTCCGTGTTGGTGTTGTCAAGTTGCATTCGAAAAGGTTTCTTTCGGGCCATTTTTCTTTTAGGGAGACGATTTGTTGCAAAGAAATGTCTTTCATGTTTGTCATGCCTCTGCGAACTCCACCCAAGTCATTTTAACGTCTTATACAACAACCCTTAGTATTCAAGGAACTGATATTGCCAAGAAGCGACAGCGATAACGGCTCTATGTCGCCAGTAGTGCAACGTTTTTGGCAATACAGAGTCGTATACTGAAAACTAGATAATAAGTTGGAAGGAAATCAATTCGTCGTGCTGAGCACCATTCCTAGCATTCTTATGGTCCTTTTAGCTTGCAGACGCGTCCGACGGGCTCGTAGCTGGAATACATTGAGCTATCATTCAGGTTAGGTAGACTCAATTAACGCACCCAGGATCACACTCTGGTCTGGCAAAATGCAGCGGTCAGTATGTGCCAGCCCAAGAAAACCAAAGTCCATTACTTACATGCATATCTCAGCACCAGTGGTAGAGTCAAGCTTGCAGCTCATATCGCCTTTTCAGACGGGAAATATATTAGGGAGGTGCACATGTAACGAAACACCGAAACTTACCATTTGCAATCCCCCCTGGTCTGTTTCGCGGTGAAATGTTTGAAATGTGTTACGTGCAAAGAAGATGAGAACACTTACTTGACCTAAGAAGTCATAGAAATATGTCAGGATCAATGATAATAGACGGAAAAAAGATGTGGGAAACTTTCCATGGGTGGGCAGGGTTGCGCTGAGGAAGTCCCACCGGATGCCGTTGTGGGCTTCGGCACACAGATACAACCTTGTCCCTTGCTGCCGATTCCGATAGTCTCGGTGGTCGCACAGTCCGAGATGAGGAGTTTGTCCTTGTAGCAATTACCACCTCTGTTGGTGTACCTGATGAAACGCATCAGAAGCTATTCTTGATCGAACGACTAGACAAATATGGTGTGACGTACCCGGCGTCGCATTTCACCTTGCAAGAGCTGGAGGCACCACCCGTATTCGTTTCGCAGTACCCGAATCCGTTGGGGACGTTAGCTGGATACAAATACGATTAAGCAAGCAATGCGGTTGTATATACGGGGAATACATACAGCACGCTGTCTGACCAGCGGGAGCAACGAATGATTGCGCTACACAGCGACACGGAGTAGAGCTCGAGGCCACCGCGAGGGTGTTCGGAGAGTTGGGGCACCAGCTTACACGGGTTTCACACTTCCCATTCCACACGTATTGGCTATGAACCGGACGGTTAGTTCTGATGGGATGAGACGTGTCAAATACACGTACTCGGAGCCACAGACGAGTGGAGGTGGAGGTGGATTGCCTTGTGCCGGAGGGGACTGACCACCATTCTGCGAGCAAACAAACAGAGGGATAATGAACCAGCCCCAACGACAATTGCTGTTAAGGTTCTATATCAGAAATTATGAACGAATGAACAAACTGCCATAGTACAAACCTCCAGATTGTGGGGATGATGGGGGGGAAGAAAAAGGCTTTCGCAGACTTTGTCGCAAAGGCCAGGATGACGACGCTAAGGATTGGAACCAGTGAGAGACGCATAATTGGTAGAGTCGACGGATCCAACTGACGGTCATGGGAGAGACTCTTTATGTGGTAAACTGCTGGGTTAACAAGTCGGTTTTGGGCAAGGTCTCCGAAGCAACGGCGTATGATCATCGTGCCAATAAAAAAATCTCGGGGACGAGTTCTCTCCGTCTTCATTACGCTGGGACGTAAGGTTTCCAAGCAGCGAAGAAGCTGAACAGGCATTTTTCTCCGGGTCGGATGCGCACTGGAAAGGTGTTAGTGAGCAAAAATACTGATCTCCGTGATGATTGACTACGTTAACGTTAACGTTCATGCATAACGTTCATGTCCAACCGTGGCGTTACACACACCTTCGCCGCTGTGGTCTGGCCCGCACAATTGAACGGCATCCAGTGGGTTCTGTGCAGTTCGGTTCTTGGCCAAATAGTAATCACCGACTAACTTTACTTGCCAGAAGTGCCGTGTGCATGCAGCTAGTATGCCGCACCGTTCTGGACAAATGTATCTCTCGTAGAGACTCCAGTTCTCTACTCACGTTGTCCTTGTCTTTCGCTGGTGTACTTGGGCGGCGGCCCTCTTCCTAGTACCAACTTTACATGGCACTCCGGGGATAATTCTTCTCTGTTCTCTAACAAAAAACGTCAATGTCTGCAACTTCGCCGCCGTTTCCTGATGGGCTTGGACGTATTCAAATTCAGGTCCCTAGCCAAGCTTATCAGATGTGCGCTATTCCAACCACCCTTCGTCATTTTCATTATTCAAGTATACTTTGACAAGGAGCGTGAATTTCCGGGATACTTCCATTCCTGCTGTCTTCGGAGCGGCGGAAGGCCTCAGACCTTGGATTCTTCCGCGGGTACCTCACAGACAAAATTTATTTTATTCTCGGGACTTTCTGTTTTCCGACCGTGTTTCTGCCTCGAGTATAAAGTTTGGCAAGTTATACGGACGTAGTTCCAACTCCCAAAAACCAGTATGAGAACTCTGTCCTTTCATCTCACCGCTGTTTCTCTTACCACGCTGCTCGTCTTGCGGGCTGCAGCCCAAGGCAACACAAATCGCTGGATCCAACCTGCGTGTTCTGAGGGTGGCAAAGACTTCTTCATTTTCGCAAATCCTCACAATGGTTGCTTGTGCGAAACCAAAGCAGCTGTTCCAGCTGGCTACGTTCAATGCCGTACGTATACGACGTCCTCCCCCGGTTCTCTCTGTGACTGAACATATTGCGCCTTGTGGAATCTAGCGGGACCTGCAAATGGTGATGCTTATGGATTTGGTGCTTGCGTTTCTGAACCAGGAGACGCGTCATCGACGTGTTCAGTCCAGTGTACCAAAGAGTCTGTCTTCAATCCTTCTTCCCATCTACCTGACTGCTCAATATCCCTCAGCGCCGAACTCAATGCCAATGGCGAATGCCACCCAATCAACATAGCACCCGGCGTTCCTCAAAAAATCTCATACCTTTCCGAATGCGCGGATGAAGAGGACACTGATACCCCGTTCCTGGTAGCTCGGCCGGCAAGTCCAATTCCCTCATCAGTCTTGTGTTAGCCGTTGACCAGTGCGGCAACGTTTTTTCAACAGGACGGCGGATGTGTCTGCGACAGGAAACGGCCGGCACCCGTTGGTGACTATTGTGAAGGTCCGCCGAACGCCGTAGTCTTCTGTGTCTCGGACCAGAAGAATATTGCGGCTGGCAGATGCGACGTAAGTTTTCCTTCATGTTGTTTCTTCATATCATGTTCACGTAAAATACTTTTTTTCAAGTTCACATGCAAAGACCCCAAGTTAGTCAGCTATCGTTTATTCTACTTTCACCGTCTGCTCACCCGCTTTCGGTCAGCATGAAGAAGGACGGCAAACAGTGTGTCGCCAGCTCGACTACGCCACCCGATCTCGGTCCTGATAATGGAGTTGAGGCGGAAGCCTGCGAATCTCATGTCCCATTCATGTTCGCCTTCAAAGACGACACCTGTGCTTGCTATGAGTCTGTTGGGGACGGTGATCCGGGAACACTTTGCTGTCAGTGTTTTTTTGCCTTCTTGCTTTCATCGTATGTGCTGAATTTGAATTCGGATTTGCGCGTAGCCAATCCCATTGGTGGACATGGCAAAGGCTCTTGTCGCAACATTGGTGCCGCATCCTCGGAATGCTTCATCAAGTGTGACAAAAAGTACGAAAAACACTTCTTGTTCTGATACCTCCCGAACACTGACCTTCATTTAAAATCAGCTACAAATTGGATGGCAACAAATGTGTTCCGGACAGGGTCGATATGACGCTTTTCACCAAGGCTTGTTCTCGCAATCCACCCGGGCGGTTCCTCACTGCTGTCCCTGGTGAAGGTTGCGTCTGTAGGCCTACGCAAACGCCGCAGTGGTGTCAAGGTACTTGTCCTCGATCCTCCGTTACAATTTATGAACATCCTGTGTCTTTGATGTAGCACCCACGGGCGGTGGTAAAGCTTCCTGCTTCCAGAATGCAGACCTCACTGTCGTGGAATGCAGGGCTGCTGATTGCCCGACAGGGTACGCATCCTGTCACTATAGTCGGGGCCTCTACCTAACCGGCCTCCTCCTTCCAACGTAGTACCAAACCCCTGGCCAATTCTTGCATCCCCGATTGTCCTGTAGGGTGCGTACAACTTCGCCACGACTTACTATACTTGTCCGACGTCCTTTTTCAATGTAGAACCAAACTTCAGGGAAATACTTGCGTCCCCGATTGTCCTGCAGGGTGTGTATAGCTTTTTGGTTTATCGTATTTTCATTTATATATATATGTTTCGGTATAGAACCGTACTTGAAGGAACTGCTTGCGTCCGTGACGAAATAGTGAAGCTGTCCTCCGAATGCCCCGTTGGAACTTCGCTCAATGCAGGAGAGGGAGGATGTGTCTGCCAAGCCCAATCAGACAGATTGTCATGCTGTATGTACTTTGTTGGATGTGTTTGGGTTGCTTTTCATCTCTGGATACTGATCGAGAATATCCACCCATCCATCACCCAGGGCCTCCCATTAACAAGAAAGGTAAAGGAAGGTGTACTTCGAAGAGAAATGGTTCCGAGGCGGCATGCGATATTCTCTGTGATGCCCCGTGAGTTTGTACATTCTTTATGTGGACTGGACTGACGTGAACCTGTTCATCTCCCGTTTTGCGTGATATAGCCTCCAGCCTAATCCTGCTGGAACCAATTGTGTCTGATAGTACCCCTATTGTCAGAGGCTACCATACATCGAGCTTTCAAGGGCAAATACAATGTGAATTATTTTGCTGTACAGCGAAACACAGAATATTTTACTACCTTGGTTGAATTGTCCAGCAGCCGATTGAGGGCCATTTCGCAACCTTAGACAAATTGGATGCCAAAACCTGAATTGACTACGCTTTCCCCACTGTAGGAGAAACAGGGACAAAGTCACTTTTTGTGACAGAAACTGTTATTAAGTCACTGAATCGCCCTGTATCACTCATTACTGCAATCCATGCTGAGAGTTTGTGGTCAGCATTCATGCCCAGTGAAAACCCCGTCCTTTAGGATCCAATTAGTTATTTTATTTTATTTTATTTCCATTTAAATATGATAAAATATTTTGATCGTGGCTTTATCAATGCTCGGTATCCTCCAATTCTTGATATCTTGCTCAAGTCAAAGTACGTCCTTTAAGTAAATTCAAGTGTTCGTTGGTTTATCAAGCTAATTTTGTGAAGTTATGTGTGCCAATAATATCTACGTTTGTGATTGTCCGCAATACTGTCAGCCCCCCCGATGTGTCTCCAGACGAACCTACTTCGCCCATGCATCCCATTGTCAAGATCGCATCCGCTCTGCTCTTGATGATTTCCTTGCTGAGCAAAATGTTGACCCAGGACCTGGGTTAGCTGACGTCGATAATGAGGATGTGCAGGACTTACAGCGAGATGACTTTGACGACCTTTATGCCGATGCCATACCCGTACCACCACCTCAGCTCGAGGCTGCACACCCTGAACATCTCGATGATCTTTACGTTGATCCATTACCGGCCTTACCACCAGCCGACCAGGAGGGTGACATGGTTGTAGTAGGTGATGACGATGCAGTGGAAAGAGCAGTGAGTTTCCCTCAAATACCCATATTGCTCTATTTGAGAGCATTTTTTGATGCAGACCTCCACATTCGATCCTGGCAGTCTGGCAGATCCTGCCATTGACGTCCCACAACCTCCTGTTGACGTCCCACAACCTCCCCAGGACAACCCAGATCCGATTTTCCAGCCTGCTACACTCGACGATATCAATATTTCACTTGCTTTTATCAATCTGATCAATTCAGCAACTCTTGACAATGGTGGTCTTGATGACGACACCATCCATCGACTCTGACATCCACCTGAAGGTCCACCAGACACCGACGACCCTGATCTCTTGCTCGCAATAAAGATATATCTGGCGACGACCAAAGCTTCTCAAGATACATATGCAGATGTCGGTCAGGCCATCTCCGAACGTTTTCCTGAATGTGATTTCCTATCTATTGATCGTCTCAGGAGCAAAATCACCGAGTTCACCGGAATCTTACCGCTCATGAATGAGATGTGTGATAATTCCTGCATCGGCTATACAGGTCCCTTCGCTGAGCTCACACATTGCCCCAAATGTGGCGAATTTCGCTACGACCTAATCCAATACAATGCCAGCAATGGAGAGACAAAAATACCACGAAAAACGTTCCTCACCATCCCCCTTGGCCTGCAGCTGCAAGCCATGTGGCAAAGCAGAAAGAGCGCAGAGGCCATGCGGTATCGATCGACCCGCACTCGTGAACTCCTCGACAAGATACGAGCAAACAACGGAGTAGTTGATGAATATGAAGATTTTCTTTCCAGATCTGAGTATCTCCAGGCATACTCGGAGGGTCAAATCAGCGACCATGACACGGCTCTGATGTTTTCCCTTTATGGCGCGCAACTTTTTCGCAATAAGCTCTCTCATTGTTGGATCTCTATTTGGGGTATCTACGATATCGCTCCTGATGCCAGGCACAAGACAAATGCCGTGCCCATCGGAGCATTTATTCCTGGACCATGTCCTCCACAAAACTTCGATTCCTTCTTGTGTCCTAGCCTCCATCACCTCTCGGCTCTCCAATGTGAAGGTTTCTGTATATGGGATGCATATGATGAAACTACTCACATCTCCCGGCCCTTTTTTGACATTGGCGCTGCTGATGGTCCCGGTGCTACACACATGTGTGGTCTAGCCAGCCACCAAGGCTACCATGGATGCCGGACTTATTGTCCGATGAAAGGGCGCCGATTTTATAATGACAATATGTACTACACCACTCATCTCAAGCCCCACAATTATGTACTCGAAGGGAGTGATCATGACGATTATCCGTTTCATCAATTACCTGCACGAGCACCCGGTGACTACATGGAAAATCTCAAATTCCTCATCGCTTCTAGGAATATGGCGCAATACACGGATCGCCGGTGTATGACTGGCATCAGCAAACCCAGCATTTTCAGTGGGCTTCCCACACCTCGAATGATCCGCATTCCTGTATGTTTTGCTCCCGATATCATGCATATCGTTGCACTCAACCTCACTGACCTCATGCTCGACCTTTGGCGCGGAAAAATGCCTGTCAAGGACCCTGACAACGAAGCGACTTGGCAGTGGGCCATGCTACAAGGCGACGTATGGGAACAGCATGGTAAATTGGTTGCTGAAGCAGCACCATACCTTCCTGGATCCTTTGACAGGCCACCACGCAATCCTGCCGAGAATATTTCTAGCGGATACAAGGCCTGGGAGTACTTGACATATATATTTGTCTTAAGCCCAGGTCTCCTGTATGGCATCCTTCCAGACCCTTACTTCATGAATTTCTGCAAGCTCGTATGAGCGATTCACATCCTCCATCAATGCAGGATTACAAAAGAAGAGCTCCTTCAAGCGCATGGACTTATGGTTGACTTTGTCCGAGAATTTGAAGAAATATATTACCAACGCAAACCGGAATGCATCCACTTTTGTCGACCTGTCCTCCACATCCTGCTCCATCTCACACCTCTTGTTCACGTTCTTGGACCGTTATGTTATTACACACAATGGATGATGGAGCGGACAATTGGAAACCTTACTGAAGAAATGAAACAACCATCTGATCCTTTCTCCAATCTCTCTCAGCATGGATACCGCCGGACTCAAGTCAACGCCCTCAAGGCGATGATACCCGAACTAGAGAAGACTCCCAAGAACCCCCGTGGATCACAGGATCTCGGAGATGGTTATACTTTGCTGCGTGCAAAGGACGAGCGAATGCGAACTCTACAAGGACCAGCCACTGCTGCTGTGCGTAACTACATGCACCAACACACTGGTGAGGATGTTACAAACTGGAATCCTCGAGTTTGTCATTGGGCCCGTTCAAGACTTCCCACAGGTCAAATTGCTCATTCATCGTGGAAGGAGAAGATGAAATCGTTGGAACAGGTTTGCATGTCACGCAATATTCATGTAAGTCATCGTGAATTTTTAAATTACTTGGCACTGACATCCTGCTGAAGTATGCAGTTGATGGCACTGTATTCTATGGTGAAGTACAGTTCTTTTTTCAAGCAACTATCAATAACAAGACGCAAACGCTTGCTCTCATCTCCAACTATTCACCACCAAACCTCACACTACTTCATAACACATATGAAACTATCTGGGCTTGTCAGTACCAAGGTGCAAAGGATTTGAGAGTGATTGATATCAAGAACATTCATTCCACTGTTGCGATGGTTTTTTTTCCTTTTGACCAAGAGAAATATTTTGTCGGTGAGAAGATCGGACTCGAGGTAACAACTCTTGGTGGTATTGAGGAGGAGGATATTCCGGAATAATTTGAAGCACATGTAATGGACCAATAAAATGACAGTTGAATTGATTACAATGATAACAAGTGCGAATGTGAACACAGCGTAGACATGGGGAAGAATTACAGCTTCTTACGTTTATTCGGCGGCATGTTCTCCTTCAACAAAGCAGATGATTTAACTCCCCTCTCAAAATCGTCCTTCTGGGCATACCTGACCGAATACGTGTGAACAGGAGGTACAAATCCCTGAGTTCGAGAGCCAGGGACTGCACGGTGTGCGAGGATGATCGAGGGGTGTGCAGTTGCATAGCTTCCAAGATCCCCCTCCTCTTGCTTAGGTACTTTTTCCTCCATCTCCTCCTTGGTAGTTTCCTTTTCACTTACAGCTGTCGGGGCATCACGGATATGAAGCACAAGCATCTGGGCATCATCATGTTTATTTTCCGGATAAAATCAGAGGGATGAGCTTACCATGGGGCCCAGATCCCCTGCATCAAATTGAACAGTATATTTAGTCCAGTCCGCAGTGAAGGCATTGACAAACAGGGTAATGACACGATCAGCCAGCATATTCATGGTGGTATGGACTTAGTGACTTTGACTGTGATGTCACGCTTCCTTGCCTCTTCGTCCGCTACCACGATGGCGAACAGCGCCAACAACACATACATTTTCCCCTCTACTCCAAGAAGTCACTATGAGTCTGATCTTGAAAATTCTCCTGAATTACCCGAGTCTCTGCTCACTTTTTCGCCTGAAATGCAGAATTCTTTGCTGGCACTAGGACCTCCCCTTCATCATGCAAAAGCTCATGGACCTCTTCAAACCTCACAGAACAATCATCAAACCAGTCTCAACAGGTGGAATTTTAGGCCAGAAATCCAAATGGTATGCATATATTCACGTCGCTGACCCTCTTGAGCAAACTACACCAATCCCAGCACGGAACACAATCCGCAGTTGTCGAGAAACTCGACCATAATACCCTTATTTGCAATCCACTTTACCAAGGTCTTTTTCACGAAAACATCCGTTTAAAATCACAATTAGACTACTCCCGGTATGTTTCATTTATTGTATATATCTGCTACTAATACAGCGACAGGGAAATGATACAATCGATGATGCAAACCAGTCGCCCTGAAAACGATGCCAGATTCCAACCCACCCTTAACATGCCAATATCCAGCGGCGGCTCCAATGTTCGTGAGCTGTTAGCGCCCTTGGACTGGAAGTGCTACCCCAATGTCAAATACTGGCGCAAGAGCAAGTGGAATGATAACAAAACCGCTGCTACGTCAATAACCGTTGTCAACAACATGGCTGGAACGAAGGGCAAGAAGAGACGTGCGGCTGGAATCAATGTCAAATGCGGGTATATTGAAGATGAGCATGGTTGCGAAGTTGACGGCTATCGACTCTCTGCATCAGCAAATCAGCATTTTGTCTGAGAACACTGAGAGACCTGAAATTCTCTGAACCATCTGAACCATCTCTGAACCATCCGAACTGTCTCTCTGAACTGTCTGACGTGCAAAATAAAATAAAATATAAGATATATAATATATAATATAATTAGATAGAAGTGGAAGTTAAAAGGCAATCTCGTTCGCATGATGATCAGCAAACTTGTTGACGTAGTATGATCGAAAGGCTCCCAGTGAATTTGAAAAGGTGATATGATGAGGAAGGAACTCCTCCCCAACACTGGAACAAGCAGGGCTCCTCGCAGAATGCATTCAGTATGAATGACAGCTTGAACTGGTGTCCCATTGTGATCCAGGTCTGGCTCAACAATCCACATCCCAGTATCTTCACAAGGGGCATCACCAATTGTAGAAAACCACTGCACTAATGCACATGGGTCATTAGGAAATTGGGGGAAGGCTGGTTTTTCCAGGCGGAGTTGATAAGTGATCTTTATGTTGCGCAACTCACAATGCTATACCTAGTTTTATCTATAGTTATAATGAGCCTGAAATTATTCCAGATAATGACCATTGACTACCGCATTGGCAAATATGTGTCAAGGTATATAATGTCTCTGCCAGAATTATACACGTTGACAATTACATGGCTAGGTCAATGCCAGCATGACAGTCATCTTATTTATGGTTATCATGAGCCTGAAATTATTGTGGCATATGATTCATTTGATACCACATTGGCAAGTATGTGTCAAGGTGTATAATGCTCTACCAGAATTACACACTCTGACCAATTGCTCCAACCTGATAATCCTTTATATATAATTCTCATCAGGAAATCGGAGTTGATAATTGATGAGCATTTCAGTGGCACCGATTTGCAATAGCTAAATTAACTGATAAATTTGAAGACGGATTAAGCCTACTCAGACCAGTTAAGTCAAAAGGTGTTTTCCTAGTCTTGTAGAATACAATATAAGCCATTATGACAAACCTCTAATTATTCTTGTGAAATACCAATTTTTTACAGTCCTGAACACCTCGCGAACGCCGTGCACACCTCAATGGAGGCGGCCGTACTCGTTCATGAGGTGTTTGGTTTGGGGAGGCAGGGGCAGCAAGAGAGGGAGGGGACTTGTGTCCTTGTTCCCTTTCCTGTTTCCCTGGTTCCGTCTGTCCTTGTTGTCGGCCTCGTCACCATCACTGTCGTCGTCGTCATCATTCTCACATTTGTCATCCTGCTCATAGTCATCATCGTAGCAGAGCACAGGTCAGAAGATGGGGGGTTGGGCTACGTACCTGGGCCCACCAGATTCAGCAAGATATTACCAACTGAGATGGGATGCCTGAAAATGAGATCACCCAACTGACTTGGGGATAGCTGAATCAGGCTGAGATATATCCTGGCCCAACTGACATGGTCTAGGCTGATTTTCTCAGGATATATCCTGGCCAAACTGACATGGTTCAGGCTGATGCTATCAGGATATATCCTGACCCAACTGACATGGTTCAGGCTGATGCTATCAGGATATATCCTAACCCAACTGACATGGTCTAGGCTGATTTTCTCAGGATATATCCTGGCCCAACTGACATGGTCTAGGCTGAGGTTCTCAGGATATATCCTGGTCCAACTGACATGGTTCAGGCTGAATTTCTCAGGATATATCCTGACCCAACTGGGATGGTCTAGGCTGAATTTCTCAGGATATATCCTGGCCCAACTGACATGGTTCAGGCTGATTTGATCTAGGCTGATTTTCTCAGGATATATCCTGACCCAACTGGGATGATCTAGGCTGATTTCCCAGGATAACTTCAGGCCCCACTGGGATGGCCTAGGCTGATGTTATCAGCATATCTCCTGCACCCACTATTTTCTAGGCTGATGCACCTCCACAAATGCAAAATTTCTGGTGAAGATTATCGTTTGGTTTATATAATTAATTCACTATTTATTTTCTGCTATTTACAGATTTATATTCATCAAAAAAGATAATACCACTGTGTATTCTTCACAAAGTATCATATACTTCAACATACAATTTATAAGTTCCATATTTCATGTTTCTATTCTCATTACATTCACAGAATGATAGAACCCCTATTTCTGTTCATCACTTATAGAGAAATCATTGCTATTTGCAGTTATTTTGGCACATGTAATATAATCACAAATTTATGATGTTTTCAACATTTCCATTTTAACTCCTTTGGGTTTGGGCAGGATCAGGTGATTAGATAGGCAAAATTGCAGTACATTCTGATTCCTAGCTGCTAGTAATACAAATGAAATAATTTGTTTGATATATACTCAGTTTGGCTGATAAATGACTATATTCAACATGTGGATTTTTATGCATTTGTTATTGCTCTACAAGTGAGCCAATCTAATCATCTGATTCTGCTGAAAACTGAAGGAGTTAAATTTTGATGTTTTCAACATCAAAATCTTGTGATTATTTCACATGTGCCAAAATACCTGCAAATAGCAATAAATATGTATGCCTTGTCATTTCTTTTTTGATGGTCCTCCTCATTTGCCTCTTCTTAATCCATATGCATTTTAGACTCCTTTCTAATTTCTGATATTAGTATTTTTATTGACCATATCCACCAATAATCACTTACAATTTTTCAGCAGATAGAATTTTCTGAAACACTGACTTTACCTCTAGCTGAACTTTTATCCATTTTTCATGTGCTGCCTTCCCATGAATTTAAATTCCCCATTCCTTCAATCCCAGTACAAGTAGAACAATTTTAACAAGTCCACCTTTGCACCATTCTTTTTCCAAAACAATATTAGCAGTTTGTGGTAGGAACATATTTGTTGTAGTGGCCTTGAGAATTGTCTGAATTTCCTCAGTAGCTCAGGCAATTGTTCAGTATATGGTAGACTAGAGGGTAAGAGTGGGTAAGAGCTTGAATGAACTTCAGAAAGTTGAAACAGAGTTTGTGCAAGATTGCTAGTGTAGTAACTCAGACTTGGAGTAAACTCATAAGTGACATGGCTAATTCTCACGTCAAAAATCACATGTTTAAGGTCATGTGATTGGGAATTAGCCACATCAAAAATCACATGTTTAAGATAAGGCTCCAACCCTTTCCCTTTATAAACAGTTTTAACAGGTTATATCCATTTACTCTTTACATATAAATACGGTTGTAGGGGGAAATAGTAAATAAATATTTACAACTATTTACTAACCATTTACACTAGGGCTTTTGCCTTCTTTGGCCATTGAGCATCGGAAGTCAAAAGTCTATCAAAAGTCAAAACTTTGCGGACTAAGACACATCTTTCGCAGTTAGCAATATGTGAAATGGCCACCCCTGCCTAGCAACCTTTGAGCTTTGTTGAATACTACACATTCTGGCTTACCCTAAAGTGAGTCCAATAAAAGTACAAGCTGAAATAAACTAACTGCCTCCCATTTACCTTGCCCCCACCATGGCAGCCGCAGTCAGAGCCGCATCACTCATTGTCAACCTTATATCTCTGTGCCAAGGACTCCCCAGGACCGTTCCGAAGGCCAATAAGGATGACCAAGTCTATCATGTCATTAAAAATGTTAATGAGGATGAGCCTTGGCAATCCTTTAACCAGAAATTTGACCTTTTCTTTGGAGAAGATTGCCGTGATGAGAAGGGCTTCCTTCTCAATATTCGACGTGGACGATATGGCATGGGTGCTGTTTGCGCATACCTAAAGGAAATTAACATGGAGGAGCCATGGTTCCTTGCTGATCTCGCAGTAATTAAGCTCAAGAGGATCTGCGATGAAGTAATCAAGCTAAAGTATTTATTTCCGTTTGCGTATCTTGTATAGATCTAACTACTCAACTTGGTGAAGCTCTGAAGTCTCTGACACCGCATCTACGGTCGACAAATCTGTGCCTTCCAACTCTGAACCTACAGTGATTAAGAAGGTCAAACTTCGTATCCCAGCAAAGGCAACACCACGTACTGCTACTTCTTCGAAGAAGTCTAAAACATCAGACAATGATGCGGATGACAAGACATATGCACCCGCAAAGCATCCACACCAGCAATCCGAGTCCCCCATTCCTGACTTCGAGTTAGACAAGGATGGCCACGAAATTATACCGGAATCCTCTGTACATCAGGTATCTGTAAGTTCTTTTGCATTTTTGTCTTGCGAGTTGTGACACTCACCAAGGAATGTGGTCAGAGAAAGCGCAAACAAAATGTGGTTGTGTCAGATGAAGATACTAGTGACATGGAAACAGTGGTGAACAAGGTTTGTCCCTAAGTATTCGTGGGTGAATGACATTGAACTAAAAAAATTAGGAGCCTACAAATGTTGCAAAGAAACCTAAAAAATGTGCCAAGAAGGGTGGGAAGCCACAAAGAAAACGTCAGAAGAAGTCAAAGCAAGGAGGATCAGGAACCCTAGGTGACGAGATTGAAGTCTCATCAGAGGAAGAATCGGATGGGCAGACTGCGAGGCGGGAAGTTGATGAGCAGGAGGAAGCTGAACAGTCAAAAGGTGGGAAGCGCGGACCAGCAGGGAAAACCAGGCAACATTGGCATGAGCCTGTCCATTACATTGTTCCTGGTGTAGTGGCAAAGAAGTGGCAGTTTAAATGCAAGTATTGCGCAGTGTATGTACCTACTTTTTTTTGACTTCGCACTTCATTTACCCGCTTCTTGACATAGTACTCGAATGGCCGATCGCACAAAGGATTGTGCAAAATTTGATGACGAGAAACCCCAGCCATCAATAGGAAACCTCACTACACACACCCGAGAGAAGCATCCTGCCCAGTGGAATGGCGAAGACTCGACGACACTGCCATCCTCGAAGCCAATTGACCATGGATATATGCCTGCCAGTGCAAAACTCATGGATGCTTTGCTTGAACAGGGTAAGCTGAATCCCAAACATGACCCCACTAAGAGAGGTTTTTTGAAGCATTTTGCGGGGTGGATACTGAACTGCATGGTAATCTTGTGAAGGAGCTCTCTGCATGTATTAATTGGATCTCTCTATCAATCACACCATTTGACGTACCTTGAATCCTTTACAGAATGTGAAGTTGAGGATATCCTACTCAACTGACAATTGGACAACCCGCCAGATGGTCTTCACATTTGCCAGCACAATTGCGAGCTTCATTGACGATGACTGGAAGCTGATTGAGATATTGGTGGACTTCTACCATATCCAGGATAAGGAGCACGAAGGGCAGTATGCAGCGAAGGCGTTTGTAAAGTCAGCAGCAGCGAGGGGTGGATTAGATAAAATAAGTATCCTTGATTTCAGGACCGGTGTAAGTGAGACTGACATAAAGTTCGGTCACCACTTTTTAGCCCTGTGTTTAGACAATGCATCATCGTGTGATGTATTAGCAAGGACGGCTGGCCTGTTACTCCTGCAAAAATACGACATCAAGTTTCATTCCGAAAATGGTCGCATTCGGTGTATGGCACATGTGGTCAACCTCATTGTGCAGGCGATCCTCGCTTAGCTTGAGGAAGGCGATAACCCAGATATTTTCGACTGGTTTTTGCCAAACAAACACCTCCCTATCCATTACGATCCAGACGAGGATGAAGAAGTCCAGGCGTTTGAGAAGGAGGCTTATGAGGGTTTGGATGATGATGAAGAGGAAGAGGAAGAGTGAGAATATGAAGACTTGGCAGCTTTGGGTGATGATGACGAGGATGAGCTGGACAAGCTCAATGACAACTCCTCAGCTAGTCAATTAAGCCCCATCAAGAAGGTATGTGATCATAAGTATTGTAATTCCACATGTAAAGCAACCTGATCTTGTGCTTTTAGCTTAGGGCCAGCGTTCGCAAGATAGTCTCATCCCTGCAACGCCGCGCCTCCTTCCACAAAATTTCAAAAGGGACTTATGCAGACAAGGCTGCGCCATCTGGGAAGTTGTTGGCCGATCTTATGGTGATACGTGATGTTGTGACAAGGTGGAATTATACTCATGCGATGATGGATCGGGCAGTCCTTTTGTCAAAGGTGGGCTTATGGTTCTTTTTTTTTGCATTCAAATATTTAACACTCTGTGGCAGGCTATTGATAAGTGGGTTTTTGATCGGGATGAGCTCGCGAACCTTCGGCTCTCTCCTGATGAGTGGAAAACCATACGGCTGCTAACAAGCATGCTCAATGTAAGTTTTACTGTGATGATATATGTAGGATGTTTTATATCTTGCATCCCAGATATTTACCCATGTTACAAAGACGATGTCCCGAGCTGGCACACCCAACCTTCCATGGGCAATTCCACTGTATGAAGGCATGAAGAAATCTCTCAAAGGCAACTTCAATGACACCACCCTTCCACCACGCCTTCGGCAAGCTGCAGCGGCAGGTCTTCGGAAACTTAATACTTACTATGATTTTGCACAAAAGAACCACTTCAATATTATTGCAACCAGTATGACAATAACTTTTTTTTCATGACATACTCATTTTAGTTATACTTTCAGTCTGTCACCCGGTTTTGAGGGTCTCTTGGTTCCGCAACGTTAGCCAAGAAGCCCATTCCCGAGCGAGTGCCTTATTTGAGCACATCATCCGATCATATGAGGAAATGGCACCTACCTCACAGGCTCCTACTGCCCAGGCGGGGCCGAAACCTATGCCCAACGACTTCTTAGCCTCTATTGCACAGGTGGGGGCCCAATCAACGGCTTCAATCGCAACCCTGAAGTCAGAGTTTGAGCCTTATGCACTATTAGAAGAGGGTGGTGATGCGGACCTTGCGTTCTCGAATCCTCTAGCATGGTGGAAGGTAAGCCATATTTTGGCTGTCACTGCCCCTTTAGCTCATATTTACACTTAGAAACACGCTCACGAATTCCCCACCATCGCTCGCATCGCTCGTGATTATTTAGCTATTCCTGGTGCTATTGTCTCCGTCGAGCGGCTCTTCTCCAGGTCTCGGCATCTCTGTACAGATCAGTGTTCATCCCTGAAGGCAGCAACTGTGACGAGGGCAATGTGTGCGAAGGAGTGGATTCGTGAAGGCCTGTTGAAGTGGGACTAGACTTTTTTTCGTATTATAATAACCCTTTATAAACCGATTAAAACTGTTTATACTGTTTATCTTTACTCTTTCCATTTAAATAAGAAAATTCTGTAAACATAAAGTAAATAGTTGGAGCTTTAGTTTAAGATCATGCAGTTTCAATTAAAAACCCAGAAACCTTCGTGTTTGGCCCCCAGTGCTCTTCGACTTCCAGTCCACTCACCCCGGCAGAGAGAGCCAAATTTCTCTGCTTGATGCCAGGGCATGGAAGTCCTGATTTGGGTGCAGCCTCTGGATGGTTGTGAGCATTCAATTCTAGCCTTGACTGTCACCAGTGGGGAGGGTGGCCTCTCCACTATTCCTTGGGCATGGGTCTGGGGTTGGTGACTTTAAAGGTCCTAGTATATGTAGTCATGTAGTTTTAATTTTATTCTAAGCAATCTTATATATTTACAGTAAGCTTATTATAAGGGAACATTCTGATGTTGCTGGCATCAGTCCCACACCCAGTAAGATGGCTACATACCTTGCGAAGCCGGCACACGCATCAATTGATGCAGCGGCGTGTTTTGTGAGGTGTTGATGCCCTACTGGTGGGCTCGTCATTGGGGCTGTGAGGGCCATCGCCGTCGTCGTTGGGCCATGTTGGGCGTCAGTGGGGCCACTGTCGTCGTTGGGCGTTGGCTGGGGGCCCTTTACGGCATTGGTGGGGCCATTGCCGTCATCATTGGGCGTTGGTAGGGCCATCGGCGTTGTTGTTGGGCGTTGGAGGCCCTATTGGGTGTGGCTTGGGTGTTGTTGGAACCCCAGTCATCGTTGAGGGCCCCTTTGGGCGTTGGTGGGGCCGTCGTCGTCGTCATTGGGTGTTGGCGGCCCTTTGGCATTGGTGGAGCATTGGCGGCCCTGTTGGGTGTGGCTTGGGCATTGTTGGGGCTGCCGTCGTCGTTGGGGGCCTTTGTGAGGCCGTCACCATCGTTGTTGGGCGTTGGCAGCTTTGGGGCGTTGGTGGGGCGTTGGCAGCCCTGTTGGGTGTGGCTTGGGCAGTGTTGAGGCCACCATCTTCGTTGGGGGTCTTTAGGGCGTTAGTGGGGCCATCGTCGTCATGGTTGGGCGTTGGCCGCCCTGTTGGCGGTGGCAGGGCCATCGTCATCATCGTTGGGCTCCGTGGTCCTCGTGGTCCCGTTCTGCCATCCTGGTCATCCTCGTTTCCATCGTCCCCGTGCCTGTGCCCGTGCCCATGCCTGCTGTCCTTGTCTTCGTTGCCCCTGCCCGTTGTCGTGGTTCCCGGTTACCATTGTCGTATTCCCCTTTCGCACCATCGTCGCATTCGTTCGTTTATCTCATCGTCTGCATCCCAGTCGTCCTGTGTCGTCCTGTGTCCGCCGTCTCCTTGTCGCCCGCATCCGCGTCCATGTCCACTTGTTGCTGTTGCCTTGTTTGTGTTCGTTTGGCACGAGGGTGCGGGTTAAAAAACCTACAAGTGTTTAAATAGTCAGTAGAATAAATGAACAAGATAAATAGAATACTTACCTGGGGTGCTCTGGCATCCGCACCCGTTGTCGTGTCATTGTTGAAAACGACAAGTGTTGTTGAACTCGCGCGTGAGAATTTCAACTGGAATTTGCCGATATCCAAAACGGGGTCGAGTTGCCATATAGGGAAGAGTGGCTGGATTTTCTTATTATTATTATATATACTACAACACCTCAATGGCCAGGGCAAGACCCTGAAGAGATGTAGGTATGATATACCTACCCCAAGAGGAGTTTTTGTATTTTATTTCATTTTATATTGGGAGATATTCACAATCCATTTTATGCCTCTGCCAAAATTGGACCCTTAAACAGCTAACTTTGCAAGTACACGTCTGAAAAATCCAAAATTAATTCTAGGAGTACTAAGGAAAGTGTACATTGTGTTCCAGACAAGTGCCTGGTAGTTGGTGTGGCAAGGAATGTGTGGTAGCCAAAATTGATTTGGAGCTTTGTGGACAATCAAAAG
>OY744466.1:4423336-4444102 GCA_963556145.1 Hygrocybe punicea | reverse complement strand
GAGGGGTCGGTGAAAGGGTGCACTGCGGTAATGTGAACAGAATCAAATACCAACTCTACCACAGTGCTGTACGAATTCTGAGGGGTTCAATCTCAATCCAAAAGGTTAATAAAAATACTCAGAGGTGCTCTGGATAGTGGCGATGATGTTTCCGATGTGCGTGATGTGTGTGGCATGTGCGAAACAGTCGGCGATGTTTTCGGTGTATACGTAGCACTTTGTAGAAGGAATGCAAAGTTTAATAGAGCATAGCAGAGCTATCGCATGGACGGCGCAGTAAAGAGGTGATATGATAGACTGGAATCGGGGGTATACAAGATGTCTCTCTAGTATGTAAACTATAGGGGGTATTTATGCGAAGTTGGTTGTTAGGACAATACAGGGTGAAGAAGGCAAGACAAATAGACGGTGTGCGATGGAACTATGGTGCAATAGGGATGAAGTGGAACTGAAATGAAGGGTATAGCACCATGCGAAGCAATTTCCAAAATATCTAGAGGATAGGAGCTATAATGTTTGAAATAAGTGAAACATGTCACATAAAGACTTCCCTGGAACCGGAACGGAATCGGAATGGAATAGGGTGAATGGTATAAGCGTGGATGATGTCGGAGAGGCTCGAAATATGTTTCCGAAGGGGGCCGAAGTGCTCCGAAGAAAATCGCCATAATGTCAAATTATCGCCCGTATCGCGCACATATCGCAGTCGCATCGCAATGGAGATACATATAAATTGGGATGTTTCGCAGTGAATCGCAGCATGTCCGAGGCTAGAATAGGTCCAATAGAACATTTCCGTGCTTAGGGACGTGTGCTGCGTATCATCGGACTTGGTCCACCCTTGATGAGGAAGGGCCCCAGGGGGTGGGTAAGGAGTGGGGAGTATGCTGGGGGTCGGGGAAGGGGAGCCTGGGAAGGGGTCAGCAATGGGTGGTGGGGAAGAGGTAGGGATGTGATTTGGGTGGGGGAAAAGGATATGGGATGGATGGGGGAGGGTTTCCGGCCCTGAACGAGCGGCAGGAAGGGGTCAGTATGTGGGAGGAAAGGCAGGAGGGGGGGGGGTACTTACCTACACCATTAAGGCCCCCACGGCTGTCCCTGTATTCCACCGTTAATAAAAACACTGGGGACATCATCCTTGATGTCCCCAGTGGCCCCGTCGTGGTTTTCGCCATCCTGATCGGTCCCATCATCGAGTTGCGCGAGGGTGGTGATGGCGGCGGTTGTGGCGACGATACCTCGACAACGACGCCATCGCCGTGGGCAACATTCTACGTTGCCTTCGTCGTGTTCGTTGCTGTGTGCTCATGCCACTGCCGCTAGTTCCGGTGTTCGAGGCCGTTGGTTGAAAATGGCAGGGGCACCCCTACTCAGTTTTGAGGGTGTCCAGAGGGATGCACTTGGTGTGAATCGTCGCCGACATCCTCCTCCTCCTCGTTTCTGTTGTGGTTGAGGTGGTGGAGTGAGGGAGTGTCGCCAAACATGGGGTTGGTGGTGGTGAAGAGGATAAGAGTCATATGTTCAGCCACTTGCCTTTTACTACCACACGCCTGCTTCCAACTTGCCCCCCGCCACACTCCCTCACTCCACCACCTCAACCATGACAGAAACTAGGAGGAGGACGTTGTCGGCGACGATTCGCACCAAGTGCATCCCTCTGGACACCCTCAAAACCGAGTAGGGGTGCCCCCGCCGTTTTCAACCAATGGCCTCGAACACCAGAACTAGTGGCAGCAGCATGGGTGCACAGCAACGAACACGATGAAGGTGACGTAGAATGTTGCCCATGGCGATGGCGTCGTTGTTGGCGCCATCATTGTCGAGGTATCGTTGCCACAACCGCCGCCATCACCACCCTCGCGCAACTTGATGATGGGACCAATTGGGATGGCAAAAACCATGATGGGGCCACTGGGGACATCGAGGATGATGTCCCCAGTGTTTTTATTATCGGTGGAATACAGGGACGGCCGTGGGGGCCTTAATGGCATAGGTAAGTACCCCCCCCCCCCTCCTGCCTTTCCTCCCACATACTGACCCCTTCCTGCCACTTGTTCGGGGCCGGAAACCCTCCCCCATCCATCCCATATCCTTTTCCCCCACCCAAATCACATCCCTACCTCTTCCCCACCACCTATTGCTGACCCCTTCTCAGGCTCCCCTTCCCCGACCCCCAGCATACTCCCCACTCCTTACCCACCCCCTGGGGCCCTTCCTCATCAAGGGTGGACCAAGTCCGACCCCTCTGTGAAGGTGAGTACCCACCAGTTCAGTTCCAGCACCCCATGTATCCCCATTTTATATTTCTCTTATTTCTCATTTATTTCGCTTTTTTTCATGTATATTAGTCTCTAGATATCATGTAGTAGTACTAATACATGACATATGCAAAAATCTAAGGAAAGAAACGGCGGGACGAGGAATTAGTTGAGCTCATTGTCGCCGACGATGAGCAAGGGACCCTGTTGTGATGGGCGGGGCCATGGCAACGGTGACGGGAAAGTTCCGGGCCATCAGCGCCCTTGTTCCTGACATCGGAAGTGTTGCCGGAACAGGTATTACTGTATTTAGAATGCTATCTATGACTTAGTGCAAAATGTAGTATTGGGGCAGGGTTTATGCCCAGTGTTGGGATCTGTTACGGATCGCTGTTCGTATTGCGGCGAACTCCGGCAACAATAAACCAAACGAGGATGCGTGTATAGAGAAAAGCAAGTACAAACGGATAGGAGAGGAGAGGTATCTGGGTTTCGTGGTAGCGATCGGGGGAAGAGTAGCTATACTAAACTTAAAGTTATTGACTACGAATGTCAATGATTATATACTAGTGAACAACTTCAGGGCCGGCTTCTTCGTCATGCGTGGCTGCGTGGAGGATAAGCTCCGGGATGAACGGCGTCTTGCTTGGCTTCGTGGTCTATGCGTTTTGGGGTGCCAACGAGGTGGCCAACGGCTGTGTTGCAGGTCCGGTGTCAGCAGACAGCTGATCCGATGATTGTGTTGTGCGGTGTTATTGAGTGCTTGAATCAACGTGTATGATGTATCGGCGGTGATCGGTTGATGAGGGTAATCACGGGGATTGGGATACCGTCGTTGGTTGTCTTCGACGATGTTCCGGACCCAGGTTATGATGTTGTCTTGTGACGTTGAGTCAGGGACGTCGGGGTCGGAAGTGGGGGTTAAATCGGGGTAAAACGTAACAATACCCCCGGAACAAGGGGAATCGTCCCGATTAACCGGAGGGAAAACGGAATCATACACGGTAGCGCAGTCGATGAATTCGCGGTAGGGATCCACGGGATCATCGGTGAACCAGACGGGAACGGTGGGAGGGACAGCAGGAGGGGGAGGCCCAATGGGACGCACGGAGTAGAAGGTTCGTGGGGCGAAGAACGGGTCAACGCCAAGATGGGCGATGGCCGTCGTTGGATGAATGGAGCCGAAGGAAGAGGGTCGCATGAGGTCAACAGCGAAGCGAACACCACGATCGCAGAGGCGGCGTTTCGAGCGAGGGATGCGAAAGCGAGGAGGAAGAAGACGGTAATAAGGGGAAGAAGGGAGATAAACATCAGAGGCAGACATGGGGAAGAAGGCAAAGAGCGGAAAAAGGAAATAAAAGAGAACAGACGATATATACGAAAGGGAAGATTAGGGCCGGTACAACTAATAAACGAGGTGATCGGGGTTTACGGGGTGATCGCGTGTGAACGAAGAAGGAAGCAACGAAAAACGATGAGGAGTAGAAATGTCATAATCATGTGAAAGGGCGGCGGAGGGGATAGGTGATGGAAGGCGATAGTAATGTAAGATAGGGAAAGCGTACGGACAAACTTTGACACGGGTGTTGAAGTCGGAATTGCCAATGCCTTTGTCGTCGGCAATTGCGGCAGGAGCAATGATTGGGGGGGCGATTTTGATGATGGCGGTGACAGCGTCGACGGGGGCGGTTTCATAAAGATAGGCGTGGGTGATATTATTGGGGAAGATGTATTTTCGGAATTCGTGGTTCTTTGTACGATTGGCGATGAGGGTGGCGTTTTTGGGATATATAGCAAGTAAAATGGAAGAAGAAGAAAAGGGGGGGATAACGGAAGGGGGAAGAGTAAAAAGGGAACGGAGAGATAAAAAAGATGGAGCTTTGGGATGTAATCTATGGAAGTCATTGACGAGATCCTGGCAGTATGTGGTTTCGGATGCCGGGATCCAGGAATCTTCGTCGCGGGGATAATCGAGCCAATGAACTAAGTAATATAATTTATTTCGGCGAATACGGGAGTCGAGAATATGTTCTATTTCGTAATGGTCATCATTGTCGATGATTTCGGGGGGAGGTCGAAGATGGTATTTTTGTTGAATGGGAGAAGAAGGAGGTCGAAAAGAGGAGAGGAGAGCGACGTTGAATATGGGGAAGATTTTCCAGGTTTTCGGTAATTTCAGTTTGTACGATGAAGAACCGATTTTGTCGAGAACGGTAAACGGACCGAATTGCTGATTATCGAGCTTCTTGCTAGGTCGATCTGTGGTTAAATTCTTTCCGTTTAGCCAGACTTTGTCACCAGGGGAAAAGACAAATTTCTTGACATGACTGTCATACTTATCCTTCATTGTTTGCTTCGTGACATCCGCTATTTCGCCGATCTTTTGTTGTATCGTTTTCATTCGTGTAATGAAATCATGAACGGCTTCGTTTGCGATGGGTGTGTGTATGTCAGGCATGAGACCTGTCCATGGATGTTGTCCTTGTGTTGCAAAGAAGGGGGAAGTTTTGATGGCGGAAGATTCGCGATTGGCTAATGCAAATTCTGCGAGGGCAAGCCATTCATGCCAATCGTCTTGTCGATAATTGGTGAAAAATCGAAGGAAAATTTCGAGTTCTTGGTTCATCCGTTCCGTTTGTCCATCAGCACGTGGATGATATGCTGTCGTTGGGCGTCCTTTGATACCGATCAGGGAATATAATTCGGTGATAAACCGTGAGACGAAAACAGAACCGCGATCGGAGATGACAAAGCGTGGCATGCCGAAACGCTTGAAGACATGATCACGGAATAGTCGTGCCCATCCTTCCGAAGTCAATGTCGTATTTGTGGCAACAAATATGGGATGTTTCGACCGCTTATCGACAACAACTAGAATGGCGTCAAAGCCATGTGACTCCGGTAGGGGACCAATCATGTCGACGGAAATTGTATGCCAGTTATAGGGTGGTACGTCATGTGGGAAAAGTTGTCCAAGTTGTTTTCCACGTCGTGGTTTATTTTGTTGACATCCTGTACAACCATTGATATAACGTTCTACATCTTCGCGTATAGTTGGCCATGTTGTTGTCCGTGAAATCAACTCGATTGTTTTGTCACGGCCGGGATGACCGGCGGTGGGATTGTCATGATGGAGGGCAATAATGTTATCGTTTGTAGGAGAAGTATGCAATATTTGACGGATCGCTTGTTCTGGTGGGATGAACAATGAGTTAGGAAGACCAACCATACCTGTATTGTCTATTTCTTTTGGCTTGTGATCGACACGTCGGGAAAGGAGATCGGCTTTTTTGTTTTGTGATCCTTTTCTATACAACAAGCGGAAATTGTAATCTTGTAGGAATGCAATCCATCGTGCTTGTCGTCTTGTGAGGTCTTGTGGTTTTCGGTAATATTCAAGATTTCGATGATCGGTGAAAACATGTTACATTTCCATCTCCGCTTCCGACCCCGATGCCCATTCCAATACCTACCATGACGATTCTACACTGCCACCTTCCTTTTTTATTTCATTTTGTCCTTTGTCTTTGTTTCGATATCATTGTTTCTTCATTCGGACATCCTTGTACTTTCTTGTTCTTGTTCTCTTTTTGTCCCACCTTCTAGAACAATCCAGACCGACCATGGACATATCCACGTGACCTCGTTGTACCCGAATAGTCTCCTTGCCGACGGATGTCACCGACATTGTCTTTTCCCTTCGATATCTTGTTTACGCTATCCCACGACAAACCGATCACAATGGCTGTACTCCCGAAACAGCTCATTACCGTAATTATCATTGGCAGCATCGCCATCACTTTCCTGATCAGTTTCTACATTGTTATGATCTATCTTTGGCATCGGCACCGAAACCCTTCCGCCATCGATATTTCCGACTTCCACCTCAACAATATATCAACACGTAATTGACAATTGCCATTCTTGGATATATGGTTTCCACTTTCGTATTCCGTGCCTACCATTATCCTCCCTGACGATCCGACGACATTCCTCACCTGCTTGAGCACTCTGAACAATCCTCGATCACACGACAATTCACTGTTCCCTCCAAGCCGACCATCGCCGAAGCACATACATTCAAACTTCGACCATAGACCACACGACTTCCCAATACAGTGACCCGACCCCTATCGTTTATTGTTCACACGACACCGCTTCAATGCAGTACCCGACGACTTGTTCCCACAGCTTGTCACCTGTGCCATGACTCGACACCTGGACCCACATTCCTTTTATCCATAACCTTGTTACCTCCCACATTCATTTACAACGATACCCTTTCTTGGACGATACCAACATCAGATGGACCCTATTGTTCCATGAACAGGACAAGACACCGCTCCTCGACACGTCATCAACACAGACATCGTCATCCGGTACAGCTTATGCTGTTCACATGTCTGATCTCGACTAGCCCACCGTCCTTGTTGGTTTTCCTTCCGCACATTCCTTTGTTTTCTTTCATGCCGACTTTGCTGTTACATCCACACCACCTCAAGACATTCCCTTCACCAACCCCACACTGGACGATACCCATCTTCGACCTGACCGTGCAATGCACTTGCCAAACTGCACACTTGCCCGTTACAGCAAGTGTAGACCCCGAATTGGCAATTCTGCATGTCACATGATCCGATGACAAATCATCCGAGTCATCCGGACCTCTTCTATCCTCAACGACACCCGGGCCTCCAGTTGGATCGCGAGAACATCGACATGAGGACGCCTCATGTACGCCTCATGGTGAACACATGGTAGAGTTGGACATGTTGTGGCTTCATGGTTGTATTTCTATTTACCTCCCCTCAAGACCAGTCACTATATATACTGTTCTTGTTGTTGGTTCGGACTTTTTCTTCTTTTCCTTTCTTTACGTTTAGTCTGGTTCTTGGGGCAGACTCATCTTGTTTTGGGTAACCCCCACGGCTCGCAATGACATTAGACCTTGACCCCCCCCTTCTTAGCAGTGTTGTCTTAGCTGTAAGCAACAATGAAAGCTGCTGTTCTCCCCTCTGGAAGCCGATCCCCTGTTAAGTTGATTGTTGCCGGAGCCCGCTGCAGAAGCGATCCGTAACAAAACATCAACCTGTTCTTTTGCTCCGAGTAGGAAATGACGCCATTCCTCAAAACTTCGTATAATCGCGAGCAATTCTTTGTCGAAGATTTGATAGTTACGTTCTGCTGGTGACATTGTTGTCGACATATACGCGACAGGTCGGAAAAGCCCATTGGATTGTTCTTGTGACAAAATAGCACCTATGGCATAATCGGAGGCATCACATTCGATGATGAATTTTTTATCGGGTGTAGGTAAGACAAGGATAGGATCGGTTATGATGATTGTCTTCAATCGATCGAATGCGTTCTGTTGTTCTTCCGTCCAATCCCATTTTGCTTTTCCTGTTAACCTATGTAGAGGAGCAGCGATTTGGGAAAAGTTTTCGACGAAACGACGATAGAAATTCAGAAAACCGATAAACCGTTGCAATTCGGTGAGATTAGTAGGAACTGGCCAATCCGTAATTGCGTTGGTTTTAACGGGATCCATTTGGACTTGTCCTTCACCGACGATAAGGCCGAGATAATCGACTTTTGGTTTATCGAATGTACATTTCTTGGGTTTCAGGAACAAGTTGTTTTCCCGAAAGATCTTCAGGACTTGTTTCGTACGTCGTTGATTTTCTTCCAGTGATTTTGAGAAGATCAAGATGTCATCCATGTACACCAAAAGCCAGCCTTCGCGAATTTCATATCGAAAGACATGGTTCATCAACCGTTGGAACGTTGGTGGTGAATTCTTCAACCCGAAGAACATCACAGTTGGCTCAAAAAGACCTTTCGGGGTTAGGAAAGCAGCTTTGTGTTCATCGCCTTCTTTGATCCGGACATTATTGAAACCCCACCGAACATCGAGTTTTGTGAAGAATTTTGCTTCAGCAAGTTGATTGATGATGTCGTTAATCAACGGTAACGGATACTTGTCATCGACCGTCCATGAATTTAACCAGCGGTAATCCTGTATTGGTCGTCGTTCGGCAGCGTCCTTCTTCGATACAAAGAAGAAAGGGGATGCATAAGGTGATTTCGATGGTCGAATTCGTCCTGTTTTGAGATTATCATCGAGAAACTTGTCGAGGTCTTGTTTTTCGATGGGAGACAACGGATATAGCTTGCAGTCGTGGTGGTCTGGCGCATCCGGTTTCAGGGTAATTGCATGATCCCAAGGTTTCCGTGCAGGTAACTCATCAAAACCAGAGGGTTCGAAGACATCGCGATATTCATGATACGTTTCGGGGATTAGTTCTTCGAACGATTTCTCTTTTTGTTGTTTCTGTGCATTGATCGCGAGTTCTGTTGATTTGGTCATGAATGAACAAAAATGCGCTGGGCTCATCGTTTCTTCCATTACTTGATCGAACCAAAGTGGTCGTTCCCAGACCACAGTATTGAATTCGGTTGACCGTATCGTCGATGGTTTGCCACAACCCGAAAGACATCGCGAGAACTTGACCTCGTTTTCGCGCCAATCAATTTCTGGGTTATGTTTTTTGAGCCAGTCGTATCCGAGGAAGATGTCCATTTTCGCTAACGTTGTTACCGCGAAACGAAGTAATTCTTGATGATCCCCAAGTCGCATTTGCAACTCGCAATATTCAGTGATCTGTCCTGTTTTCGGTTGCGTCCCATCGCTCATATACGAGTTAAACGGGTTTACGTATGGCTTCGTGGGAATGTTATGTGCTTTAACGTAACCGATATCGATTGCACAGATCGTACAACCACAATCGATCAAACCGGTCATGGGATATTGACGACCATCTTGAGTGACCGAGACGAAACCATGGACGAGTAATGCCATACGAAGTTCAGAATCTTTCTGTGTTACTGCTCGTATTGGTTCAAGAGTTCGTGGTTCATGTGGCGATTCTTGCGGCATGTTTTGTACCAACCATTGAACTGCTTCGTCAATTGTACGACGATTGAGAGAAAGCACCAAACCTGGTGAAATCTTCTCGGTCCATCGACCGTATACATCATAATCAAGCAAGAGGTCGAGGGCAAAACCCATTGTGGTCGATCGGATAGCCACAATCGTTTCCATGGCATTGAATTCAGATTCGACCGTTGTTTTCTTCTTCGTTGTTTTGTCTTCATCAGCTGTAACATGGGTATCTTGCCACGTGTTACTTTCCTGTTTCGGTTTTGTTTCTGGTTGTTCTTTTGGTTGTTGTCTTAGGTCATTGCGGAGGTCTTTGAGTTTCGAAAATACACCATTAAATTGTTTGCATACGTGTACATCTTTCTCGAGTTGTGCGATCGTGGCCTCCTGCGCTTCACGTCGCTTTCTCAAAAACCCTCTTGCTTCAACTTCATCGCTGCCAACTCATCCATTAATGCGGCAATTCGAGCGTCTTTGCCATCGTCTTGTTGTTGTCTCGGCGTTTGTTGAACAGTTTCCATAGAACGAATCTGTTGCCGTCCTTGTTGTTCCGGACAATTGCGTGAGATATGTCCGGGTTGTCGACATTTGAAACAGATTCCTTTTTGCATGAAATCCAACCGTTGCTCGTCCGTTAAACGAGTAAACGTTTGCTGTCGGGGTGTCGTTTGTCGTGTATCGACGTCCATCGGGACAGATTCTGACTGTGGACGAGGTGTCGATATTTGTTGTGGTCGGGGGGTTGTCGATGCGGTTGGTGTGTTTGGGTTATATCGTGTTTTTGTGGGTGAACTCATGGATCGTATCTGGTTCTGACGACGTCGCCATTGTTGGTCCAATTGAACCGTTTGCGTACGCCATTCGTCGACGGTGGTTGGGATCTTCATACCGGTATAGATCTGGTCGATCAATGGTTTGTTCATATGTAATTCGACGAGTTGAATGAGATATTTGTCGTTCAAGAGTTCGCCAAGTCCAGCGATGCGTCGGAGAGTGTCAAACTCAATCCAAAATTCATCGGCTGTCATTTTTCCTTGGCGCAGGTCGTTCAACTTTGTCAATGCGTCCTTCTTCTGATCCGGTTTCTCAAAGTGCCGCTTAAATTCCTTGGTGAAGTCCTCCAGGGATCCGAAGTTGATGGGGGAGTGCTGTAGGGCAATGTCGACATACTCGTCTGCCCATCGTCCAGCGAGTCCGCCTTGCAGGTACGAGAGGATAAAAAGGATTTGTTTTTCTTCACTGTCGAATGCAGTCCTGTTTGCACGGATGTAGATGAAGGCACTGCGGAAGAATGTTTTGAATCCTTCTTTGTTCCCATCGTATTTAGTCGGCGGAGCAATATGAGATTTTGGAGGCGACGGGGCTGCGGGTGCAACAGTGGTGGTGTCTCGGGTTTCGTGGTTCTCTTCGGTGTCTGACATTCTGGTTTGGGTGTGGAATTGAGATTGATAGTGAGAAGTAGATGTTGGAGGAGGAAATGATGACGAGGGGAAAGGCGCGGTTCGGACACTTGTCTGTGTTGCGACGTATTGGTCGAAGTCGTCGTCAGAGGTATCTGACGTTTCGGGCGCGAGATGATATTCGTCGTCGCGTTCTGAGTCTGGGGTTTGGTATCGTCGGGGTTCCAGGACGTCTTGGTTTATTGTCGAGGGAGTAGAGAAAGTTTAGTATTATGTTACGGATCGCTGTTCGTATTGCGGCGAACTCCGGCAACAATAAACCAAACGAGGATGCGTGTATAGAGAAAAGCAAGTACAAACGGATAGGAGAGGAGAGGTATCTGGGTTTCGTGGTAGCGATCGGGGGAAGAGTAGCTATACTAAACTTAAAGTTATTGACTACGAATGTCAATGATTATATACTAGTGAACAACTTCAGGGCCGGCTTCTTCGTCATGCGTGGCTGCGTGGAGGATAAGCTCCGGGATGAACGGCGTCTTGCTTGGCTTCGTGGTCTATGCGTTTTGGGGTGCCAACGAGGTGGCCAACGGCTGTGTTGCAGGTCCGGTGTCAGCAGACAGCTGATCCGATGATTGTGTTGTGCGGTGTTATTGAGTGCTTGAATCAACGTGTATGATGTATCGGCGGTGATCGGTTGATGAGGGTAATCACGGGGATTGGGATACCGTCGTTGGTTGTCTTCGACGATGTTCCGGACCCAGGTTATGATGTTGTCTTGTGACGTTGAGTCAGGGACGTCGGGGTCGGAAGCGGGGGTTAAATCGGGGTAAAACGTAACAGGATCTTTGAGATGACGTTGCGGTGAACTCAGATTGCAGAAGGGAGAGGGAAGCACAAGATAGGATAACTACTTTTGTAGGGATCAGAGAAGCAGGAAGGGAGAAAATGATGAAGAGAGGGGTTGGGTGAAAGCCAAGAGGCTTCCCGGCCCCGGAAAGAGCGATTCTGGCCTGTGGGAAGGAACTGGTGTGAGCAGCGAAACCCAAGGCTTGATAGGAGGGCGACAACGCGACGGGTGAACATCGGTTCCCATTTTTTAGGAGGCAGCTGGAAGGAGAGGGACTCACAAAGGTTAACGGACTGGGGGCATTGTAAGGCGAATGAAGCCTTCATGTAGGGCAGGGGATGCCTGCATATACGGTGCCATGATTTGGGCATGTTTCCGCAGATAGAGGAGAAAGGCATCACTAGCCCAGCGACCTTTGGCCCTCATTACATTGAAGGGGACACCTCGGAGTAGGTATTCAAGGGTTGATCCGATGCGGATGCCATGGCCTTGGAGGGGGTCCACATTCAAGTTGCGGGCAGCCTTGGCCAGGCGTTCTAGCATCTTGGTTTTTGTGAGGGCCCGGAAGCCCTTGCCGTAGTGGTAGGCAAAGAGCGGGCCATCGGCAGGGGGATGGTTTATCCGCAAGTGGTTGGCCAGGGCAGCTTCGGGGTCAGAGGGCCCAAGTTGTTTGGCCCAGAAGACATCCTCTCCTGTGGCTGAGGTTTTTGTGTGAGGAATGTGGAAGGATGTCATTTGCAGGTTATTGAGGTCGTGGACAGAAGATACATGTGCAGGGGTGACGTGGGTGGAGCTGTGAAAGGACCCTGGTTTGAGGTTTTTCACAGTGAACTCACCGAGGCGGGCAGCCGAGTAAAAGGTGGTCGTGAGGCAGGCAAAGACAGCGGAATCAAGGGGAACTGACAAGGAGAGGTCCGAGCCAAGGGCCATGATGTAATCAACCGTGAAAGGGAGATGGGGCTTCCTCCTAGAGGATGCAGGGCGGAGGGCTATGGCAGCCTTTAGGATGCCCTGGGTCTTGAGTTCATTTGGGTGCCAAGGGATGCCATGGATTATATGCCAGGCCCATACCCCATAGAGGTAATTCCCAATTGACTTGGCAGTGTAAGAGCCCGTTAGAGTGGCGGTGAAGGCTGATAGGAGAACTGCACTGGCAGGGGCACATTGACTTTCTGGGAGACTCTTCTCATCACAGAAGATGTGGAACAGGAGGAGGCCGGTGCCATATGTTTCCTGGGTGCTTTCAGCCCAAGTGTGTTCAAGGACATCTGCAATGCGGGTGAGGTCCTCTGGGGCCAGGTTTGTGGGGACACCCTGGTCATCTAAGATGGTGCGGGCCTGGGGGGGGCGCCAGATTCGGAGGCGGTCCCGGGCAAGGCAGTGAGGACGAAGGTGAGAGGGTGAGGGGACCAGGCCAGGGCGATAGGCAGAGGGGGCAGGGGGGCAGGAGACATGGGAAGCAAGGGGGGAGTTCCAAGCTGGCCGGTTTTTGGAGGGGGTTCCCTTCCCTGTGCCGGACCGTTGCTTGCTGTTTGAGAGCGGGGGGGGCACTGGGGTTGAGGGGGGTGGTGGCAGGGAGGGGTGTTGGAGCAGGGTGGAGAGGAGACCAGGACTCACGTCAAGGAATGGGTGTGTCGAAGTTGACAATGAAGGGGGTGATCTCGGCTGGGATGTCAAGGGGGGGAAGCAGGAGGGTGAGAAGGGGGTAGATCCCTCTGGAAGGTGGGTCAGCGGGGTTGTCTTCGCTGGGCACATATCTCAAGTGGATGGAGTAGGCCGGGGCAGCTGTGGAGGAGAGAATCCTCTTGAAGACCCCATTGATTTGAGGGTTGCGGCTCTGGCCTCTCCACCAGCCCTGGACAACCCCAAGGTTGTCACCGAAGACCCTGAAGTGAGTGCCTGGAGGATTGCTGGCGACAACGTATCGCACCAGGAGTTCGAAGCCGACTGCTTCAGCCCAGCCGATGTCCCTGTTGTCACGTTTCCAGCCTGAAAGCAGGCGCCAAGCGCACCAATGGGGTCCAATTGTGACTCCAATGCCTGAGGAGCTGGCATCGGAGTAGGCATTGAGGTCGATGACAGGAATGGGACCGGGGATGGGGTGGGAGACGTCAGGCTGGGAGAGAGTGTGGGACCACCAGCGGAGGTCATCTGTAGTGCCCCGAGGGGGAGTGCGCGGCTTGAAAGGATTGTCGTGGAAGATCCCCAGCATGGCCTCCAGGTTGGCAAGGTAAGCGCGTCCCATTGGGATGACGAGGCTGGCATGGAGAAGCTTGCCAAAAAGCTTCTGGACATCTTCAAGGACATGCGTCAGGTCTTTCTCCCAAAGGGTGATTGTGGCCAGGTACTTCTCCTTCTTTTTAGAAGGGATGGCGACTGAGCGGAGCTCCAGGTCCCAAGAGAAGCCAATGAAGGGGACCACCAAGTTGAAGGGGATGTCCTTGGAAGCCTCCCAAGGGATGCCCAGTATCTTAGAGATGGAGTCAATGTCGTCCAGGCAATAAGAGAAGGCGGAGTCAGGGAGGGAGCGGGGAGAGGAGGCCGAGAGGTCTTGGATGGGGAAGGAGGCATCCTCGTCGAATTCCTCAGGGGAGTCATCAGGCATGGTGGCACCCTGGTACCAAAAGCGGCCGCCGGAGTGGATACGGCCCCCATTTTCCAAGATGCTGGCATTCCAGCCCCAGCGCTGCTCATTGTAGGGGGCGATGTGCTCACGGCGGATGCGGAAAAGGATGTGGTCATCGCTCCACTTCGAGACAGGGCCGATCCCCTGGGCACGGAAGAGTTCGGTGCCAGCGTCACCCAGCTTGCCATGGTTGCCTGAGGATGAGGAGAGTCCGAAGCAGCTACAGGTGTCAATATTAAAGGCATCAGGGCCAGGGAGGCGGAGCACAAGGCTGGGCCATTGGGAGGGGAGGATTGGGACAGTTCGGTGTGCTTCGGCGATGTCTCGTACAGCAGCCTGGGAGCCTGGGGGGAGGCGGGTGATGAGGAGGCAAATTGTAGCGAAGGTACCCCAGGTGCAGGGGAATTGGTCTGAGTCAATTGCAGAGTTGATTGAGGATCTTGCAGCAGAGGGTTTCGATGGGAAAGAAAGATTCTGTACCATCCGAAATGACTCTTTGCCGGTTTTGGGGGTGAGGGAGAGCGGAGAGCTCTGAAAAGGACCAATGAGGTCTTCCACTTCGGCCTGAGAGAAAGGGCCAAAGTGTCATTCTCAGGCATACTCCTTGGCAATGATGGCTGAGAATTCAGCTGCATGTAGGGCGATAGTGGGACTGTTGGCCGGCGCAAAGGTGGTGAAGATGGGAGGGATGCCTGCGTCAAAGCCAAATTGGATAAGGTGAGGGAGGGTGGGGTATTTGTGTAACAAGTTTGCCTCTGTGAGGAGGCGGAGCCAGGCGCTGGCGATGTAGGGGGTTTTTGGGTTAGATTTTCTGGCCACGAGGGCAGCCCTGGGCTCCATGCGCTCTGCTGCCGCAACCGGAGCACTCGTGGCGGTCGGGGTGGGAGGGGTTGGGGCAGCCTCGGGGGAGTTGCCAGTCTGAGCAGAGGACCAAGCCGTTGGGATTGACGAGGCGGCCTTGGTCGTTGCGACAGCAGTGGATATGGGAGTTGTCCCAAAGCTGAGTGGCCTTGCAGCGGAGAGTGTCGTGGCGGTAGCATCCGAGGCAAAGGGTGCACACCGAGGGCACGAGGTTGGGTGCACCCCCCTGAAAAACCCGATGGGAGGAGGAGGCTCCTCTAGGGGCGGGGGAGCGCTGGCAAGGCCTGCGGGGGGGAGGCGATCTGGAGCGGGAGTGACGGCCTCGCCCTGCAGTGGAGGGGTTGCCTTGGCAGCCTCTAGGGGGAGAGTGTGGGCGCGATCTGACCTGGAGGCAGAAGGGTTAGCAGTGTGAAGCAAATCCTTGAAGCAGAGCAAAGCAGGGGAGGGCCAAAGGCTGGGCATGCAGAGGTGCAGCACACAGGGCGGGGCAGGGTGCAGCGTGAAGTGAAGCGAAGCGGGGTGCTGGAGCACGAAGCGAAGCAAAACAGGTGCACGCGTGCACAAAGCGAAGCAAAACGGGTGCACGTGTGCACAAAGCGAAGCGGTTGTGCCAGGGCACGAAGCGAAGCGGGTGTGCTGGGGCACGAAGCAGAAGAGGGGGGAAAGGGGACTGACCTCGCGAAGACAAGCTAGGCAGTCCAAGTGAAAGTTTTCGCGAGTGATTTTTGCAAGGAGGTCGTTGTCGATGAGGCCAATATTGAAGCCAGCATCTTTCCATTCCAAGGCTGCATGCCATTCCCGGCGGGCTTGGGCTTGGTATATTAAGAGGATGTGGTGGCTGTCTGACTGGGCTCGCAGTTCATGGGCATATAGCTTGTACCAGAAGATGGAGAGCGCATCTGTGGCGGCCTCGGGCCAGTGGAGTTGGCGTTGGTGGCGGAGCATGAGGGTGCTGGCAATCTCCATTTGGTCCCAGGACAGGTCTTCGTCTCTCAGGGCTTTGCGGGATGCACGGATGGAGGAAACTGGCTTGAGGACCATGAGGTCGGCCTCGGATCTGGTAATGCCGAAGGTGTCGTCCGCTGCTGAGCGTTGGGTTATGGTGGCCTCATTGCAGCCTTCGGGGGTGAAATACCAGAGTTCGACATATTCGAACTTCCGGAGGCGCTTGAGGGCATAAGGGGAGGGGTGTTGGGAGACGTTCGCACCGATTGACTTGGTTATGTCGAACGTATGCATTTTGGGTTTTTTCTTTTCTGCCTCCCTGAGCTCCTCAGCAGCCTCCTTGTCTAGGATGGCCTGAGCGGCAGCCTCTGCCTCCTGGGCTGCTAAAGTGGCAATGTCATCTACCAGTTGGTCGGCTTGGAGCTGAGCATCCCAGGCGGCCTTCTTGGTGTTGTTTTGGGCTGTCCAGGGAGCGGCGAGGTTGAGAGCGGCCTGGTCGGCTGTGATGCCTGTAGCAAGGGCAATGGTGTTTCGAATGTCGAGAAAATCTTCTGAGTCGAAATCAGGGCAGATTTGAAGGTTTGGGTCAGAGTCAATGCGGGGCATTTGAGAACTATGAAGAAAATGAGCCGCAACAACAGTGACAGCGAGGGCACAGAGCACTGACTCTGTGTCACACCTGTCACTCGCTCAGAGACCATATCTTTTGTCACACTCCTACCTCGTTTAGACTTAAGCTTGCGAAATAACGCTTTTCAGCCTTATAAGGCTGGTAGTGTGGGAAGGTCAGGTGAGATAACAATACAATTGACCTCTGTGATGTGACAAATTGTTATAATTCGCGAGAGTACAGTACTAGGTCAGTTATGGGATCTCGGAGGCACTTGGACGACGCTTGTCAAGTTCGATGCGGCGCCGCTGCTAATTGCACCTTTGCCTCGCTTAGGCAAGCCCCACCCTAGGCCTATTACCAGGTCCTTGTTGTGCGATCGTTGGACGGTGGTGGGTGGGCAATGGTATAAATCATATAGGCAGTGCGGGCATTCAACATATTCAACTCATCATGGTCACCCACCTTCTGCCTATGGAGATCGCCAACCAGCTGCTGCCGATGCGAGTGTTGGATAACCCTCATGCCGCCATCGGTTCTCTGGCACCGGAGCGACTTATGGCTGATGGTATTGGATATGTCCGACTGACACGATATCCAATTTACACGATATCATCAACTTTTTTTCAGTTCTATTCTGGTTACCAGCGCCATGCTATTTCCAAGGAACTCGGTCACCCAATTGGACCTGATTGCATGCAGAGTCTCCTGCTTCACCTTAGCTCCTCACAAGCAGATGCCGAGGAGCTCGTTGCTGCACAGCAGATTCTGACGCAACTGGGGTATCTCCCGTTGGCTATCGATGAAGCTCAAGCGTATATTTCAAGACGAGGACTCAGCCTAAGACAATTTATGGACGGGAAGAATGGAAGCGAAACATCATGCAGGAGACACCCACCTTTGGCTTTATCGCCGTACGCTTCTGGACAAAGGGGTTTCATGGTGGGCGAACATATTCAAGGATCCCCACTCCTTGTTCCGTTTGGACAACTCAGTGCGCCACGCACCCAGTCGCAGGGCAACATCTTCCTGAATTATCACCTCATGCATACGTCAAAATCCGGGACTAGAGCCTATTTTACCGGTCTCCTTGGGCCGATGTAATGCAATGAATGCAACGAAGTGCATAAGACTATTGACATCATTATTTGTTCTCAATGAAGATTCGCCAGATGGCATCGGCACAGGCCATCTTGAGGTGGAAAATGAAGAGCAGGAATTATTGCCGTTGCAGTGGAGTACTCTCCGAGGATCGACGGTCCAGCAATGCCTCAATGCGCTCTGAGGTGCCCAATGCACCGAAGAACAGCACAACATATTCACTGACATCGACATTGCCACAATCACCATTCGATCTTTGAATCATCGCCAACGCCACCTTGATTCATCCAGTCTGTTACCGGATACCTTCGACTGATTAATAGCACGGGCAGGAGCAACTAATCAGAACTTGAGCTCCACGCAACTCGTATGACTATGATTGATTCAAACAAGGCTTATACCCCTTGCAGCAACTATAATCATATCGGATCTATATGCTGGCCCAAATCGCCATATAGCTGGATCATCTTTATCAGGAATGAGTACAGTGGAGTGGAGCGTGCATGTGTTGAAGACAACTCACTACAGCCAACTTCGGAGTCAGATTCAATTGACATCGATTCTGGATTATCAACGGGGCTTCTTGTTCGCACAGAACCATCATCGACGACGGTGGAGAATGACGACGCTACTTCCCAATCGCGTGGGTGGATTCCATGAGAGTTTCTTTCCGGAGAGACTGTTTGTCGAATTTGGTCACGCAGTACGTAATTTTTATCTGAAGACTGCTCACCACTTTGGTCACTGTATGCTAACTCAGCCGCACCTAAAGAGCAAGATTTCAAGACATCTTTTTCGTCGAGCCGCTTATGATGGCCCCCTGCTTTCGTTCGGCCTTTCTTAGGGGGTGGTTCATCGCGCTCCCTACTTTGGAGGTTGCCTTTTGGAACGCCGCCACTGGGTCTACTACCACCACCGGGTCTACCACCACCACCACTTGGCTGCCCACGACCGGGGCCTCGCCCGCGACCTCTACCAGATCCGCCACCGCGACCCCCACGTGATCCACCACTGCCACTAGGTCGACTTCTGCTAACCATCACCCTCACGCCACGCCTGTCCAGATTTCATAGAGTAAGGATAGCACGGATGGCTAGCGCTACAGTAATCTCTTCGCCTTTCATGTGTGGTCCAATCCGGGACATCAGTGCTGCGAGAACAGCTTCAATTTTCAATGGCAACCTCCAGTAACGCCGTTCCTGAAATTTGGGATCCGCAGGTGACAGCGGAATAAGGCTAGGTGATTGACGGGTAGAGGCTGTGATCGCCAGGACGTCAAATATCCGGGCAGTATTTTGGTTCGCTGGAGATGTTCGGGCAGGGGCAGATACAAAGCGATTATTTTGGAGGGTGGAGAGACTTGGCAGGTGCGACGTGGAGATGAAACATTCGACCACATCTTCTGGCCTCAAAATCACAATGGTGAAGAGCCCAAGGTACGGCAAAATGGATGTCGGATCGGGTAACGTGACATCATCCCCAACCATTGCGAGCCGAAGTAAATCGAACACCTGACCATCAAGGCGTAAGACAATATTAATCCAAACATTCCTATGTTGTATATCGACACATACCTCGTGCAGGGGTTTTTGGTCAGCAACCGGAATATCAATGAGGTAATTATAGATGTAGTCAAGCACAGGCAAAGAGGGAGAAAGGGCGATGAGGTTGGGAGTAAAGAAACCAAAGTGGCAAGTGGGGCATTCTGCATCCTCCAGTTTAATCCGGCTTTGAACAGCTGAATAGTGTCTCACTTACGTGCCATGCCACAGGGTGCACAGTAGCATACCATGTCACACAGTATCTTGAAAGTACTTGACAAGTATACTAAATATCATTACTGTAACATTCAACATGGTATTGTAACAGTATTCAGACATAAACTACAATACTTGTGCTCAAATTCATCTGAAGGTATGAAGGCAAATGAGACTTATACCTTTTCAATAACATCAAGCCTTTTGTTTCACTACTTTTACTGTATCTACAGCAAAGTACCATATAGTTCAGATAGAATACTTGCAGCCTAAGATGAATAAAAGTATTAAACTAGTAAGGAAGTTGTGCCACTTTCACTACTAGGATACCTTTTGAATCCTTTCAAGATACAGTGTGAAATAGTATAGTACTGTTGCCATATTGTAGATTTAAGATACTGTGTCAATACTTTTAAGATACTGTTTCAGTGGGTGACTTTCCGTAAGACTTATTTATGTGTCGAGTAATAAACGTGGTGCCAATCGGAGCTGGAACCCCGTGCTGAGTCAGCTGGGCAAACACTTTTAAACATCCTATTTGGTCAATTCTATGTTGAGTTTGGGTTAGATAACTATCGGAGTGCAGCACACAGGCACCATCGGGTAAATTTGAGTGCTGAGGATCTCGGCTAGTTTACTAGAAATAGTTTTAATCCAAAGATGGGGTCGCGAACCCCTTCTTTGAAGTTGCATTTATGCTGTCGTTTTAGGCTGTTGGAGCTCAAATTATTTTCCGGGGTCTTTGCGGCAATCCGGCAGCAGGGTCTACTTACCACTTGTGGTTGTAATCAATGTTTCTGAGATTATTTATACCCTACGGAAAGTCACCCAGTACTTTTATTATAATAAAAGTATCTTAAAAGTATTGACACAGTATCTTAAATCCACAATATGGCAACAGTACTATACTATTTCACACTGTATCTTGAAAGGATTCAAAAGGTATCCTAGTAGTGAAAGTGGCACAACTTCCTTACTAGTTTAATACTTTTATTCATCTTAGGCTGCAAGTATTCTATCTGAACTATACAGTACTTTTCTGTAGATACAGTAAAAGTAGTGAAACAAAATGCTTGATGTTATTGAAAGGGTATAAGTCTCATTTGCCTTCATACCTTCAGATGAATTTGAGCACAAGTATTGTAGTTTATGTCTGAATACTGTTACAATACCATGTTGAATGTTACAGTAATGATATTTAGTATACTTGTCAAGTACTTTCAAGATACTGTGTGACATGGTATGCTACTGCGCACCCTGCGTGCCGTTCACATCAGAACTCCTTTGATACTCCTCAGTGATAACGCCCAGATTAACTGCATCACCGTGACCGAGCTGGAGAACGTGATATCCTTAGCACCAGCATCAGAAGATTTACACATCAGCTTTTGCGTGCTTATTCAGCTTATATAAGCACA
>OY744466.1:4403535-4423136 GCA_963556145.1 Hygrocybe punicea | reverse complement strand
GGCAAAAACTGGACGGTTTGATGTCCTCATTCTCGTTGCAAGCACATCGGCGCTTTCCCCATGTTTATATATACCTATATCCGTTGTCAAGGCATCCACGCCAACTAGTACTACAAATGAAATGCGAGACACGTCGGCGTCGAAATGGGCGGTCAGGTGAGCGACAAGGTGTGCCTGCATTTCCATAACTTGAACGTTTGAACCTTAACACTGCTTCACCGCCAGCGTGCTGTCACATTGCATGCTCCATCATGGGCTCTGTACAAGACTGCAAGGAAGGCAAGATGGCGTGAAGAAAATTGACAGAGGCAGTCTCTTCATGTGCATCAAACCGCGCATCCATTGACTACCGAAGCTGGACTATGATTCTTCATAGCAGCTCGTCATAGTAGCCACTTCTATGAGACAAGACCGACGTTTATCTGAGAATAATTCCAGTGACAACATCCTATGTGGTCGTGCCGTTGGCCGCCCCGTAGTTGATGATACTTACCCTATAAGATGAAGGTTGAAAGCAATGGCTGAGTCTACTGCGATCCACGAAGAGCGACAAGTTGCTTCAAGTAGGACTTGCCAAGTGGATGACGAGAAGGGTTTGGCTGAACGGAGGGGGCTTGTTGAAACATGTACTTCATCCAAAGAACGCAGCGCCTTGGATCTCTGAATAACGTGAAGATAGGTAATATCGCATGGAAGAGCCCCGGGACACATGCGCTTCGTTCGAATTCCTGTTAAAATTCAATATTCAGGAAACTGGTTCACGACAAACTTGAGAGATTCGAAAACACAAGCTGGGCTACACATTCCGATTGCAAATTACGACCGTCATCCAGCCCGTTCCCTTTGGGATACCAATGCGGTTGTTGAATGGCGACATTCAAAAACGCAGCTACCGGCAACCTTGGTCGGGTTGTAAAGTATTCGCTTATTTTCTTCATATGAATGGGGGAGGAGGAAAGACAAGCGACAAGAATGGGAAACGTACCGCGAGTTTGGAGTGAAGTCAGTCGGTGAGGTGCCCTACAAAAGGGCCGCGGGAACTGCGCACAAGAAGTGCAACGAGTTGGTGGTGGAAAAACCACCGCTAACCAATAAGGAAATTGACACGTCGAAGGTAGGTTGTAGCGCAGAAAGGGTGCTTCAGCAGTGAGCGTGGATCACTGCTCGCGGGTAACATGAACGTATCAACGTGACAGAAAGTGACTTGAAAGAACAACGGAAACATAGAAAGGGAACCCAATCAGAGAACCACAGAAAAGGCTGTTATGGCCATCATAATCAACCAGGATACGCCAGACACGTGGATGCCTTCGGTTCCGCTGGGACGCGCATCAGGAAGACCAGAACCTCCATCTTGCCCAGAGCCTCCACCTTGTCCAGGAGGAGGGCTTGTGGAATGCCCAATACCATCACAATCTCCCTGTTCGCCAGTAACAAAGAATTCCTCCCCGAGCGCCGTGATGGTCGAACCAAGAGGGACTCCTTCAATTACATTCGAGTAATTCGCGCGAATCCGCCAACCCCCGGGCCCCGACAGAGATAAATCAGTGCCCGCGAATTGGAAGAGCTCCGATGTCGCGTCGGATGTTTTCCACACGAGCAGTCCAGTCGCTTGCCCAGTCTTGAGATTAACGAATTCCAAAGTTATGTTGCTGAGGCCCGCGTTGTTAACGTTACGGGCATCTCGGAAAGTCCATCCGACCAGGAGTTCACCCGCCTTGTTGGGACCGAGGCTGACTGCGTAACCGGCTGGTGGGTCTGTGAGCAGCAAAGAAGTATAATCGGCATCGGAAGTGGATGTGATGTTGGTCCAAGGTGGGGGCGGGACACAGTCGGGCAAATAAGCTGCCACGTTGAATGTGTTGGAGAAGGCGGGCGGAGCAGTAGTGTTAGTGATGTTTACGCGAAAATGATAGGATCCACCAGGGAGCGATCTGGAAAAGAAGTATTCGCAGCCAAGGCCAGATACGTTTTCGTTAATACCTATCCACATTACAGATCATGACGAGTAATGATTGAGGATGGCAGACGTACACATGATGTCAACGACATTTGTCCTTGTCGATTCTTTGGGACCACCCTTTGTGATCCTTTTGACAGAAGGAGCAAAATAAGACAACGTAAGTAGATCCAAGCACTGCAAACTCACAGCGAAAACAAACGAGTTTGAAGTCGTATAATTGACGAAGGACAGGAAAAGGTTGCCAGCTGTGAACGCAGTGCCGTCTCCGCCGGGTACATCGATAGAGGAGATGATAAAATCTTATGCAGCTACATAAGCACATGCTAGAAAGACACCAAGAAACAAAGGCAACAATTTTGAAGTCCTCGTCCTCATCCTCGTCACGGTTATTCTGAAAACATCAGCGCTTTGGCCAATATTTATGCGTCCCTCGTCGAAGCATCGCCACACACCGAATAATGAAGCCGAATAAAAGCAGTGGGCATGAAATGTGCACATGAAATACACGACCGCCGCGCGGCGGCCTTGTCGCGACATAAAGGGGAAGCACCGAGAGACAAGATAATAACGGGTACGCACCGTTCAGAAATTTTAGTCCCACTGATATGGTAAACCTGCAGACATGTCGTCGCCCAGCACTAGCACCTTTCTTCGTCACCTCCTTATTTACCTGCAGCTGCGTGCTCTACAGTTCGGCCACGTGTCGCTGTGCTATCCAGCTGAACCGAGTAGGATCGGGGAGGAAGTTCTAGTGTTCGACTCAGATATCCACCATCACCAGCTGATCAGCGGGGAAGCGGGTTTCCCGCCCAACTCGTCCAGACATCCTAGTATAAATTTCTTGTAGCTGTGCTTTCGTGTTCGCGTATGACAGGATATGGGCGCGCGCAATTGCCAGTGGGTGATCTTTCTCTCTCTTTTCCGCCCAACGACACTCGTTCCGAGGGCCACTGAGATGGGCTGCGACCAACAACATCAGAGTAGTAGGGTGCCGTTCCCCGACATCACCAGTGATGGTGGAAAGTTACCAAGCAAGTTACAAGTAAGTCGTAATAAGCTTTATCATGAATTGTTTTTACAAAGCTCAATGAATAATTCCTCAACGTGACTTTATTACGACCTCCGAGTCTCTAATAAATATGCTGAGTCGCCTCAGGAATCTGATATCCCCATCTCCACCAATAAACCTCTCAGCTTTCCGTACGGCCATGTCTTCAGGTATCCTTCCTCCCTGCTCCACCCAACGAATATCTCATGGATTTCGTCCATACAGCCGACCACACATCAGAAATTGCTACATTTGCTTCCGGGTGCTTCTGGGGTGTTGAACATATCTTCCTCAAGCACTACCCCCCTGCACAGAACAAGGGTATTCTCAAGACCGTCGTGGGCTACACCGGGGGGAAAACAGATATCAAGAAACCAAGTTACAACGCCGTTTGCTCTGGTGAGACAGATCATGCGGAAGCGGTCAAAATTGAGTTCGATCCTGCGATCGTGAGCTATGCGGAGCTCGTTGGTATGTCATCGGCTCCTGGAATGTGTTATAGCGTTAGCTTGACGTTGTCCTTGAAGAATTCTTTTATCGTACACACGATCCGACGAGTGTAAACCGTCAGGGCGGTGATACCGGCACGCGTAAGCACACCTTTCTCACCACCACCGCCGGCACCACCACCACCATGTAACCACCTAACGCCACCTACAGAATACCGCTCTGCCATATTCACACATTCCGCCGACCAGCTCGCCATTGCACAGCGCGTCACTGTCGAGGTGCAGGCTGCACATTTTACGCCGAAGAACAAGAAAATCGTGACAGAAATCGTAGAGGCGGGCCCATGGTGGGACGCAGAAGATTATCACCAGTTGTATTTGTTCAAGAATGAAGATGGGTATCAGTGCCCTACTCATCGCCTGTGGTGGTAGTCACTGAGACAGAGGTCGTGTAACCTATGTCTGTTCATATGTAGTCAGTTGGCTAGTTCATCGTGTATCGAATCTGGATGTAACATATGAACATATGAATACAAAACAGTATTTGATTTCGCAAGAAACAAAGTTAGAACGCAGTCAAACTGAATCGACACCAGGGTGGTTCACAGCGAGTTAATGGACGAGAGAAGATAACAGCGTTGATTTGCTCACCGAGAAGCCTTAGATTAGAACGCGAATTTTTTCCTGCCATCTATAATTCGGTGACCTCCCTCCTCCCCGAGCCTCAGACGACTGCAGACCGGGAGCCAAAGTGCAAATGATACGTTCCGGCTTGATGCCCCGTCTTTCGAGGTGCATGGCTTCCCCATCAAACCATGCATCGTGGTTTGCCAACTGAGGATGAAAGTCTAGATCGATACCATTCAACTTTACCATGCGGTTCCATTGGTATGCCTGCTTGACAATGTCTGCGAGCTGGTTTCGAGTGGATGGCTCCGTATCTTCCTCACACCGTGTACCGTATGCCACATCAAGTAACTTGAGCCAGTTTTTCTCAATTGTCCGGACTAATGCATTAGTGATCTCCTCGAAGGCGGGTTTGGAGAAGTCCCGCTCGAAGGCTTTAAAAGTGTGAACGCGCCACCGCCCGCAGACCATTTGGGGCTCTGTTAGGTTGCTTGTGAGAGCTGGATCAAAAGAAGCGTTAGTGGCTCACCATCGAAACGAACCCTGTCATATGTTTGGCGAAGAAGGTTTGAGCAATCAATACTTAAGAGGGGGTGAAATAAGTCGTAAATTGACCGCTGCAAGGCAGTGTTAACGATCACCAGCAGACCACATTCTAGAAAGTCGTCCAAGTCACGATCCGTGCCGTGGGTCGAGAGTTTCAATAGCGACATCGGCGGTCCTAATTCGACGTTCTTTAATCGTTCTGGACGTGGGATGTCAAGAGTCGATCGTGAACCAGGCTTGGAATCCTGGACAACCTCGCGACAAAAATCTGCAATGAGATGTTGCATTGTCAAGAACTCATCACGAACACGGAGAGGCTCCAGAGTATCGTGGTGCTGCAATTGAACGCGGAGGGATGCGTAGTCTTGTTGTGCGCTGGCGAGATTTAGCTGGAGAGTCTCGATACTCCGGGCATGATCCTGGCGCATTGCTCTGACTTCGCGAGAGTTCGCCTCATTCGCGGTCTGGAGTTGCTCCATCCACCACTGCTCCCGGGCCATATCACGATAGGTGGGCGTATTGTACTCTGCCTCGTGGCAACGGTGCGACTCGTACGACCGGGTGAGGTGTGTAGGGCTCCCGCCCGATGAGTCTCGAAATGGGATGACCGATGCTATTGCCGTGGCGACCCGACCGATCAGAGTAGGAGCAGGCACGGCTGTGTCAACGTCCATTTCTTCTACGGAAGTGACTTTGATATTCCTTTCAGCTCGACTGTTTGCTAGTTCCGAGGAATGAGTGACTTCCTCAGGCGCGTGAGATGATACACCATCACCCTCTCGGTGACTGGAATGATTGCGAACAGCGTGGTCCCTCTGGAATGAAGAATGAAGGGTAACGTGAACGATACCACTGAAGAGCCATTACAGAACTCACTCGTTTCGAGTCTTTCGACATATTCTCATGATTCTGGCTGCGGAAGGCAGCCTGGTCACACCGCTATGCCCATGTCCATGACTTTGAGTTCAATATAAGCGCCCAGGTTTGAGGGTAAGCTTAAAGTGTTATAGACCATTGGGGAAGAGGAGGATCGATTGACGGATTTGGAAGTCGGTGATCAGCGTCTAGTACAGTTCAAGCTGGTTTTGGTTTTCCCATTCTCTATAATATCGCGAGCTAATTCCCTATGGAGATATCTAGATTCTAACACTGGTGTTATCTCGCCTCGTTTACTGCGCATTGGACACCTGGGGCGTACACATAAATGTCCACCAGAGTCATGATAGCACATTGGCCTGGGAGCTCCGTCTGTCCGCCGCGGTCTTACCAGTACCTCTAAAATTGCTGATATTATGGGGGAGCCTTGGCAAAAAGAGTCTCGAATTGTCGTTGGAATCGACATTGGTACGACTCAAAGTGCAGTATCGTACGCTTTTCTTTTCGCTGGTAGGCCTATCTTATTCGGGAAGTTCAAGTTCATCGTGCATCGTTCTTAACTGTGAACAAAAATATGCAGGTGGTCTTGTGTCGGTCAAACGGGTCACAGATTGGCCGGGTCAGAGCGAGCAACAGGGATGCAGCGAAGTCCCAACCCAGGTTTATTACGATCCGAATGGCAAGGTCCGCGCTTTATAATTGCCTCTTTCGTCTTCACCGACCCATCTATATCTGTAGGCGGTCAAGCTTGGTGCGGAAACTATCGGTATAGAGGTTGAAGCTGATGCCTTGGACAACAACTGGTGTCTCGCGAAGCATTTCAAGTTGCATATTCATCCAGCCTCAATGAAAAGCACCAAAACGTTCGAGATGGAAGGTTTGTACGCCAGTGAAGCTTGCAGTGCATGCTATTGCTCAGCCAAATTGATAGCCCTGCCGCCCGGCGTTCCTATTCTCCAGATATACACCGATTTCATGCGCTATCTTTTTGGGCACACTAGGACATTCTTTTGTCAACACGTGGTTGACGGCGAAAACATATGGAACAAGTATACTCCATCCATGAATATTGTTATTGCCCATCCAAATGGCTGGGGAACCAAAGAACACGGCTTCCTTCGTGAGGCCGCTGTCGCCGCCGGGTACTGTTTGACACAAGATGCCGTTTCCTGCATTCAATTCGTCAGTGAAGCGGAGGCGTCCGTTCACTTCTGCCAGGAGTACGCAGAAGGCATCGATCTCATCCTAAATGCGAGTTCTCCCCTAATCGAGTCGAATACCATACAACTTACTTATATATATAGCCGGGTTCTGAGTTTGTCGTGTGTGATGCTGGTGGTTCTACGGTGGATACTACGGTGTATGGTGTAGCTGCCAAGTTACCGTCTCTGCAGCTCAAAGAGAAAAAGGCTTCTGCATGTACGTGAATGTGTTTAAGGATCAACTACTAGGCGTGGTTGATACACAACTTACCCCGCCGCATGGCAGGTATCCAGGCTGGTGGTATTTTTGTCGACCAGGCTGCGGAAGAATATATCCGCTCCCTTCTCAGTAAGGCCGTGGCCGATGAAGAGATCTTAGAAGAGTATGTGAAGACGGCGGTTGAAGGATTTCAAAATGGCGCAAAAAAGCAGTTTGTTGATGCTTCCAAGATACTGACGACGTCAATTCAAGATAGAAGCTTCACTAATCTCAGGATCGGAGTGCGTCGTGGGATTATCAAGCTTCAAGGGTATGCGGCATCTCTTACTGGCATCATGATTCTTTGGTTGAATAGTATCCAACCCACACCTTAGCCACGATATACAGGACTTCTTTGAAAGTCGAATCGAAGAAATCCTTGCAAGTATCAAGAACCAGATTTCAGGGCTCTCTGTCAAAGTGACCAAATCTCATAATCATACCCGTACTTCCCAACTAAAATAATATGATCAAGCATATCTTACTTGTGGGTGGATTTGGTGAAAGTCCTTTTCTGCGGGACACTCTTGTCCGCCACTTTCATCCTACCGGGGTCCGTGTCACTCACGTGAAGGATGGGAGGTGAGCTGGCAACCTTCTCCTACCGGCCGAGGTTCTGAAATTCACGCTTTCTTACAATAAAGGTCCAAAGCAGTTGCAGATGGAGCCGTACTGTGGTACACGAAAATGAGTGTCATAAGTCGGGCGACTCGCTTTGCATATGGTCTCTCCATGGGAGTTCCATATGTTCCCAGTAATATCAACCACGTTGGCCGCGCCACCTTCACAGATGCCAGAGGCGTCATATGCGTCAGTGGAGTGTGGGGCCAGATTGTTCCGCGCGTGAGTGGGTGGTTTACTCTTAACCATGCGATTCCTCTCAAAAAAACGCTAGGGCCAGATAATCGATGCGGGAACGGCTACGCGGCAGCCTTTCTGCTACTCACACAGGATACCCGTAGTGGCCCCTATCATGGAAACAGTTTATGCGTTTATTCCTGATCAGTCACCACCCACTATGTTGACCGACATGTCCGGTCTGGTTTCAAAAATCTATGATGTTCCATGTGTCAGTGGCTGACCTCCAAATGCTTTATCAGGCGAATTGAATCCTGGCTTCATCGAGGTTTGTCAGGTGACGGCGAACTCGAGTGGTTTTCGAAGTGCGCTAACGCAAGGAATGGGCACAAATGGGCGCTATTGGGATTTGGACGTTGAATTCGCCCTTAAATTTGGTGGCACAGAGTTACATTCATTTGTTGAGTGGCGTGAAGGGGTTAGTCTTTGGTTCATTCTCGGTATCATCATGACGACACTGACATATTTCAAGGGTCGGAAGTGTACTGGGCCAGCTACGGTGATCCCGACGGCTCTTACGTAAAAAGTTTTTATTTCCCCTGCATGTAAGATAGGTAGCGGTTTGACGTCGCACGAGCTTGCAAGTGCAAGTAGAGCTAGGGCTTTGTAAGCGAATTCAAATAGACTAATTGCTCGCGAGAAGGATAGATGCGAGCGACCTTATATACTGAAAGCCCCCGTTCTCCCCTTTCTCATTCTTCGTCTCTTTTCTCCCCTTCTTTCCTCTTGTCCTTCTCAGTATCAGTCTCATTCATTTTTACAATTTCCTGTTCACCACTTCTCTTTCGTTTTCCACCTTCCTCATGACCATGACTTATGGCCCTCCTCCCCCCGCTACTGATAAGGATATCTCCTCCCTCAACGCCGATTTGTCAAATACGGCCGAATCTACTATCAGGGAGAATGAGGCTAGGAAGTCTCGCAACGCCTTATGCCAGACTCAGCGCGATGATCCCGATTTCCTTCTCGTTATTGACGATGACGAACCCTTATTAGATGTCGCTGGCGCGGATATCGGAGACGACACGACACCTCCCTCCTGCCCTTCCACCCCTCTTCCCACTCCTGACATGAACTCTATTCTCGCAGCCATCATGTCTATGACTCCGCGTTCTCGTCAGGCACTTGCCTTGCTCTGTGACGACACCTCCAACAAAACTGGTCCTGACCCTGGGAAGCAATCCCCTCCGAAGATCATCTTCTCATCCGACAAAGAACGCCCGAACCCTTCTCGCACTTCTGTCTCCTTTGTAGTTCACCCCCTCATAGTCAAACTTGCTGAAACTAGTTTCCATATCCCCCTCTCGATGTTCACTTCTGCATCCACAGATTTGTTGTGGAAAAATTCCGCTACCCTTTCCACGAAGAAGATCATGCTGCCCTCCAGTGTCAAATACACCATTGTCGATCCCGCACAATTTCCCAATGAAGACAAGATACTCATTCCCGAATTCCATGAAGCTTATCAAAACCTGCTGGAATTTCAGAGGCAATATGGTGACGAAAAATTTACCAACACTCCTACAATCATTATCATTTCCTCTGTTCCACCGCCCATTTTTCACAGAATTTTCGAGCTATCAGAAAATTCGACAAGGACATGCGCCAAGAGGCCGCCTACGATCCGAAGGAGTTCAGTGAAGAGCCTTATCTGATGAAATTCGAAGTTACCAAGGCCGAGGTCTTCCGCGAAGAGCAGCGCGAGGAGATTGATTGCTTACGGCGAGGCCTTACTGGCCCTGAACATACTGACAAGCTTCAGGACCGTCCCCATCCATACCCCTCCCCTGGTGGTTCAGTGGATCCGAAGCCCTTTTCATCCGGCAAGGCCAGTCCCACCGTCACTGTCACTTGCCTCATTTGCGGACGGCCCGGTCACCGATTCACTACTTGTACTTACACCTCGACAGAGAAGGGCTCGCAGGTCTGGGCCAAATGGTTCAACAAGACCTTCACTGCTCGTCTCTCCGGCTCGCTCCTCTGCATCAACTGGAATATCTTTGGAAAATGTTCCAAACCCCATCCCTCCCATCATGCTTGTTCCATTTGCGGCCTTACCGACCATCACGCCAGTTCCCGTTCCTGCACTTGATCTCATCAAAGATCGCATAGTTACGCCTTATTCTTACGCAGCCTTTGAATCCTCCTTACGCGAGGCTAATCTCTCTCATCAGTACCCGGACCTTGTGCATAAACTCAGATACGGTTTCCCTCTTGGCGATCTCGAACCATTAACTTGTACTTATACACCTCCCAATCACGCCTCAGCATACGAGCATCAGAACAATATTCTCTCTTACTTCAATGATGAAATCTCCTTGGGTCGAATGTCCGGTCCCTACACGCGGGAGGAAGTCGAGAACATCCTTGGCGGCCCCTTCCACTCCTCCCCTATTCAGGTGCATGTCGTTCCTGCAGAGGGAGACAAGCCCGGCAAGAAACGGATATGTCGGAACCTGTCCTTCAAGGGTTCTCCATGCACCTCCGTCAACGACCAGCTTGACTCCGACGATTTCCCCACGCGATGGGGCACCGCCCAGGTCATGGCGGATATAGTGAGTCGTCCCCTCCCCATTTCCCCTCCACCCCACTTTCTCTACTCTGTCGCGCTTGCGGCAGACTTCCTTTCTTTTCAAACCTCTCCATCACATTCTGTGCTTCACATCAAGCACTGGCTTGGTTACGTTCGAGCGCCGGCTCGTTCCCCCTTTACTGTTCCAACTCCCCCTTGAGCCATGAACTCTGTCCTTACGCATCTCCCTGTCAGATTGCCAGTGCGCCCGCTGGGGCCCAAGCTGCGGCGCTGGACATCTCCGCCGCATACCGCACCATTCCAGTTTGGCCCCCTCACAAAGCCTTTTTAGTCGTGAGTCTCTCCGACTCCTTTTACATCGACCACAATGTCATATTCAGATTATGCACGGCTGGCGGCCTCCAAGGTGAGGTCACCGATGCCACCCTTGACGTCTGCGTGCATCGGGGCATCGGCCCAATGATTAAATGGGTCGACGACATCATCCCTTTTCGTTTCCCCATTGGTGGTGATGGTGTTTCATCCCCCTACATTTACTCTTACGACCTTTCTTCCATGAAAGGCCGTATTGAGGATCTCGGTGTCCCGTGGCACCCCACTAAGGGCCAGGATTTTTACTTTTCTGTTTCCTATGTCGGCTTCCTTTGGGATATTCCCGGGCGATCTGTTTCCCTGACTGACGTTAAACGTTTAAAATTCAAGAAGAAAGTCGATCTCTTCCTTGATCTCTTCACGAACCAGCACGCGCCCGAGAAGGAAGTTCTCAGCATCAGCGGCTCTCTCTCGCACATAGCCTTTGTTTATACGTCTGGCCGCTCCTACCTTTCCTCCCTCTACACATTCTCCTCCACCTTCACCAACAAGTTCTCCCCCTGCTGGGTCCCTGCTTTGGTCATCTCGGATCTCCGGCATTGGAGCCTCCTTCTTGACTCCTCCATCTCCCACTCACTGGCCCCCAAGGCCCCCCTGATTGACCTCGACATTTGGGTAGACGCTTCCTCCAGTTGGGGGGTTGGCGTTCTCATACAAGGTGAATGGGATGCCTGGAAGCTGAAGGGCAACTGGAAAGGTCCCGGCCGTGACATCGGTTGGCTTGAGGCCACTGCAGTCGAATTCGTATGCCTCATTATTGAGGCGAGGGGTTTCTGCAACACAGATGTGTTGATCCGCAGCGATAACATGGTGTTACGGATCGCTTCTGCAGCGGGCTCCGGCAACAATCAACTTAACAGGGGATCGGCTTCCAGAGGGGAGAACAGCAGCTTTCATTGTTGCTTACAGCTAAGACAACACTGCTAACAGGGGGGGTCAAGGTCCAGTGTCATTGCGAGCCATGGGGGTTACCCAAAACAAGATGAGTCTGCCCCAAGAACCAGACTAAACATAAAGAAAGGAAAAGAAGAAAAAGTCCGAACCAACAACAAGAACAGTATATATAGTGACTGGTCTTGAGGGGAGGTAAATAGAAATACAACCATGAAGCCACAACATGTCCAACTCTACCATGTGTTCACCATGAGGCGCACACGAGGCGCCCTCATGTCGATGTTCTCGCGATCCAACTGGAGGCCCAGGTGTCGTTGAGGATAGAAGAGGTCCGGATGACTCGGATGATTTGTCATCGGATCATGTGACATGCAGAATTGCCAATTCGGGGTCTACACTTGCTGTAACAGGCAAGTGTGCAGTTTGGCCAGTGTGTTGCATGGTCGGGCCGAAGATGGGTATCGTCCAGTATAGGATTGGTGATGAGAGTGTCTTGAGGTAGCAGGGACATAGCGACAAGGTCGGTATAAAGGAAAACAAAGGAATGTATGGAGGGAAAACCAACTAGGATGGTGGGCTAGTCGAGGTCAGACATATGAACAGCATAAGCTGTATTGAATGACGATGTCTGTGTCGATGACGTATCGAGGGGTGGTGTCTTGTCCTGTCTGTGGAACAATGCAGTCCACCTGATGTTGGTATTTGTCCAAGAAAGGGTATTGTTGTAAGCGAGTGTGGAAGGTATCAAGGTTATGGATGAAAAAGGATAAATGAATGTGGGTCCAGGTTTCGAGTCATGGCATGAGTGACAAGCTGTGGGAACAAGTCGTCGGGTACTGCATTGAAGCGGTGTCATGCGAACAATATACGATAGGGGTTGGTTCACTGTTTGGGAAGTCGTATGGTCTGTGGTCGAAATCCAAAAGAATGTGCTTCGGCGATGGTCGGATTAGAGAGAACAGTGAGATGTCTCGTGATCGGGGATTGTTCAGAGTTCGCATGCAGGTGAGGAATGTTGTCGGAACGTCAGGGAGGATAATGGTAGGCACAGGGTATGAATATGGAAACCAAATATCCGAGAATGGCAATTGTCAATTACGTGTCGATATATTGTCGAGGTGAAAGTCGGAAGTATCGATGGCAGAAGGGTTTCGGTACCGATGCCAAAGATAGATCATAACAAGGTAAAAACCGATCAGGAAGGTGATGGCGATGCTGCCAATGATGATTACGGTAATTAGCTGTGTTGGGAGTACAGCCATTGTGAATTGGTTTGTTGTGGGATGAAGTCAACAATATGTCAGGGCGAGGGAAAAGACAATAGCGATGATGTCCATCGGCAAGGAGACTATTCGGGTACAACAAGGTCACGTGGGAGATGTCCATGGTCGGTCTGGATTGTTCTAGAAGAAGGGACAAAAAGAGAACAAGAATAAGAAAATACAAGGATGTCCAAAAGAAGAAACAATGATGTTGAAATGAAGACAAAGGACAAAATGAAATGAAAAAGGAAGGTGTGCAGTGCAGAATCGTCATGGTGGGTATCGGAGTTGGAATCGGAGTTGCGGAGTTGAAAAACGTAACACATGAGCGTTATAGGTGCCTTCACCAAAGGCCGTGGCCGAAACTTCATGGTAAACCTCTCAGTCTGCTGGACGGACCTCCTGTTGGTTGACAACAATCTCACACTTTCCCTCTCTTATGTCCAATCTGAGGAGAACCTGGCGGACCCCATCTCACGCGGCGTTTTGGGCCCCAAGTCTCTCCGGTCCCCAACTGTCATATCGCTCCCATGTGAAAATTCCAATTGCTTCCTCCATGCTTAGCACAATCTCTACATACGCATTGGCCCATGCCGATGTGACCCCGTTGTCATCGCCCTTTCAGACTCAGCTGGTCCGGAGTGTTCGACTGGGCGTGTCGCAGGCTTCAGGCGGTCGAATCGATAAAAAACCAAGAAAACCCAAGAAAGGCTGTCAGTATGCCCCCTCCTCGTTTCGTCCTTTTGTTACTGCTAGCAATCATCTTCTCGCATGGCATATGCCCTTTACCTCCTCTTATCATGATTCTTTATGTTCTGAGCTTCCCCCTCATGCCATTTCGCGTCTCTTCCAAGTTTTACTTCTTTCATTAGATGAAAATACATGTTCTGTTTATGGTGCAGGCCTCCTTCGTTTTACACAATTTTGCGATGATATGAGAGTCCCTGAAGCTAAGCGCATGCCTGCCTCGGAAGTCTTGCTTGCAGCCTTTGCAGCCACGGGTGCTTCCAAAGTCTTGCGTTCATGTGTCGACTCCTGGCTCGCCGGCCTCCATTTTTGGCATCTTTTCAATGGTGCACCATGGCACGGCACTGAATCCGAGCTGCTCGCGAAGGTCCGGGTAGGTGTTTCCAAGCTCGTTCCGACCTCCTCCGTTCGTCCCAAATGTGCCCCCATCACCATCGAACACATGCACGCGTTGTACAAATCCCTTGATTTGACCAATGCCTTCGACGCGGCGGTTTGGGCTTGTGCCTGTATTGCCTTCTGGTGTTGCTGCAGACTGGGCGAGCTGGTGATACCTAGTCCTGGCACCTTTAACCCCACCAAACACGTCTCCCGAGGCACTTCTATTCACTTTGACTGTGTCAGAGCTGGCCCCGAACACGCTACCTTCCACATACCCTGGACTAAGACCACGAAGGAGCTCGGTGCAGACATCTCAGTCACTTCAATATCAGAACCCTCCAACCCCCTTGCTGCCCTTCGTCATCATCTCAGCGCCAACTCGACTGTTCCGCCAGATGCCCCCCTCTTCGCATTTGAAACTGCCGATGGTGGCTGGGCCCCGCTTACTTGTGACTGGTTCCTTGACCAGGTCAATGGGATTTGGAAAAAGGAAGGTTTGCTGGACGTGTTTAGGCACGGTTTCCGGATAGGCGGCGCTACTGAACTACTATTGAGGGGCACTCCCCCCGATGTGGTGGCCACTCAGGGCAGATGGAAATCTCGTGCTTTCTTGGACTATTGACGTAAGATAGACGCTATTCTTCCGACCTTCATCTCCCAATCCTTTTTCACTTCACATTTCGCTTTGTTAACTTCTTCCATGGCTCATTTCCGTAAAAAATATCATCTATAAATTGTCCCCTGTCCCCACAATACACTTCTCTATCTCGCTCCACTTTGTTTGGGTGTTGTCTCGGTGAAGTCGACAGTTGTGAGCTATGCTCGTTTTGGTGCTTGTCCCCTTCAACCTCGATTCTTCAGACAAAGTCCTTCCAATTTGCTCACTCAAGGATCTTGAAATACATTATATGTGATCGACAAAACGCTTTTCTCTCTTCCCTTCAACACTTCCATATTCTGAACCCTCCTTGCGTTTATGTTTCTCACCTATAGAACCTCCCCTTTCATTTCGATCTCCTTCTCCCAAATAACAAAATGAGATCCCGAGCGTCTGCTTGATTTTCAATACGTTTGTCCTCGTAATACACTTGCCATTGCTCGGGATTCTTCCCCATCTATGGTAATGAGCAATTACAAAGCCCTCATACAAAACCTGCTACTATGCACGTGAGGTGACATGCTGTGACCTGATGTGACCCGAGCCTTTTGCAGTGCGTGGTATATGTGCAAGGATTTGTTTCGCATGAAATTTCTCTAGATAATTATGTAGGGACAGACATCAGCAAAAGTGCCGAAAGATGACATGGCCATGTATCGGCCTAAAATCTAATAAATATCGTACATTCCTGTAAAAGTTGTACAATTCTGGCAACCAGCCTTACATCGCCATGTTAGCAAGTCCTTTTTTTACCAGATACTGCCGGAATTGTACAAGTTGCCATGGTAGTGACAGAAGTGTATGAGTTGGCAAATTTAGTGCAAGTCTTACAAGTCTATGGCCAAACTTTCTCAAGCTTACAAGGACTGCTATTTGGATTGCAAGTTTGAAAACCATCATTTGATTACTGCAGGTAACGGAATGCAACAACAATTTACGTGTAAATGAAGGACAGTGGTGAGTACAACATGGAGCATGAAGAGAGAAATGCAACTGATCGATGAACAACAAGAACACACCAAGAGACTGCGGAGAACAACCCAGGACTAGTGAGCACAACTTGGAAGATGCACCGCTCACCTGAAGCATCTGGAGGAGGGTAGTGGCGTCAGGGACATCTCCGTTCTTCATAGAATTGACCGCTTAAAAAAGAGCCAGTGAGGCTGAGGCCCCCCTCAGGACCTGCCAAGGGAGCGGCGGTGGGAGTAGGAGGGAACAAGGGGTTGGGGGAGGAGAGCGCAGAGAGCATACACTTAGCTTCTGTTAATCTTAGAGTTGCCAGGCTTCGGTCCAAGCTCTCTCCAACTGAAGGGGACAACAATCCTCGTCCACAGCGAAGGGGAGACTGGGAACGACAAGGAGGCAAGGCCAGGATGGTTCGTGGGCTGATCAAGAGTGGGGGATATTCCCGATCAGGGTCTGTCCTATATATATGCATGTCTTGGGTCCGTGCACTTGTCACGTGCATGCTAAGATTCGCTCAAGTCTCACTGGCAGTTGTATTGACCAACAGGAAATGGATTCTTGCCTAGCGCCATACACAAAGGATCTTCAGAAAAAGAAGAAAATCACTGCTGACATTCAGTATGCGTTCAGCTTGTTGTCTATACTAACTTGTGACCAGACAATACCAACTCAGATGGTACAGGTCTCATTGGCCTCGGTCCCTCCTCTGGTTCCAATATTCTCTTGACTTTGAATAGTTCAGTTGGAAATATGCCCCTGGACAGCATCTTTCTCCAAGACACCACTCCCAATTTTCTTTCCATCCTTCTTGGTCACACCGATGAACCTGGAAATCCATTCCCGGGCAATTTGACTGTGGGTGAGATACTCCCTGGCTACGAAAACATTACGTCCCAACCCCAACTCAATGTAACTGTGGTCTCGCTCACCAACTCTCCCTCAGGTTCCACGGTATGTCTCCATGTCATCTGTTGGTCCTCGCTGATAGACTTTTTGTCATTTGGCAGGGCTGTAGTGGATGCATTCTGCAGGTTGTTTATAGGAGCTGCGCTTGTTAACATTACCGGCCTCGGCCAAATTTACACACTACCTTGTAACCAAGAAGTTAAATTCGCTTTCAAAATGGGCGGTATTACATACCAGTGCATCCTCTTGTACTACGTAAACATGTAAGTGAAAATGTTATTTGTGTTGTTAACGACTAATTGAACTAGGTTTGTTGAGCACATACGGTTTCGCGGGGGCGGTGACGGGCACAAGGCGACCAGGCCTGGAGGGATGAGATGCACCTCACAGCGATTCCAGTGATGTTGAAGACAGTGGAGCTGATGACACATGCAACGGCGGTGAGCTGGTTGAAGCAGATAGGGATGCCGAGGAGGAGGTAGAGGAAGTAGAGGATGAGGAAGAAGGCGACGGTGATGACGACAACAACGACGGACTTGACCCGGAGGATGGGGAAGGTCCCCCTGATGATGCAGAGGGCATGGAAGGTTATGTCGCCTTATAAATATTGTACACTCTGAATAAAATCCCTTCACGGGCTTGTACGACCCTTCAGCATCTTGGCATCCTCTACAACATTCTCGTACCATACTTGACAAGTCATATACCAGGCTGTTGAACGTCACAAGCCTTGGATATACTTGCCAATTGTCGTAGCAGACCAGCAAAGGCACCCGAGACTGGTATGTCATTGACATTCAAGCTACCATTCCAGTATGTATGCCAAGTATGATAACAGGCTGGTATACTAACCCCATTCCGGTACAAATATGTCATACCTAGCACGAGAGTGGTACAATACATACTTGGGGATGTATCTCAGTGACAGACCTATGAGAGTTTGCCACTGGTGAAATCCGGTAACAGGCCATGCATGGTTTGCGCACTTTTGCTGATGGAGTACAGTAAACATATACATTAGTAATAAAATTACGCTGGACCATCGTGAACTCCAATTCCAAGTGATGATCATTATATTAGATACCTGCATGGTCCAGTTCAGTCAAGATAGCATCTGGGAGCACTTGATGGCCTCAGTACATCTTATTTGCCCACACTGACTGCTTCCCATTTGTTCTTTTTCTAGAGCTGGAGGAATCTTCAACAAGGTCAGCCTAAACAATTTCCGAGAGCATTCACAGCAACTTACATTCTCCTCGTCCCCCACAGCTATGCCAAGCTTTCAGACGATGCTGACCTTTCGGGACTTAACAAAACTCCCTAGATTGGCGATATGTGACAACCGTCTCTTCCCCAGGCTGGGCATTTGAAAATTTGAATGTTGTGTAAATGAGGCAACGCGATGCGTTCTCATTTAAGTTTAGAATCAACACTAGATATTTTATCGGCCTTTTAAAAAAATCCCTTCCCATAGAAAGATGCTAATAGGCCATACAAAAAAGTCTATAGGAACCAATTTCTCAATAATCTCGCATAGAAATATTGTTGTTAAAATTACACTTTTGTCACCCTTTGTCACGCTTAATCACGTGCATAGTAGTGGTCTGTGTATGAGGCCTATCTTATCAGGTCTTTGCAATTGTCAGTAATGGATTTGAACTGTACTACACCTCTAGTGTGGCAATGGTGCTGCAGATTTGAATTTGTTGTCAGTGCTAAATTGGGATCACTTCTTACTACTAATCAGCAAATCGCTCTGGGCCAGACCATCCCAGACCCCAATGTTAGATTCATCAGACCACCTCCAGACTGGACCAGACAGTGCTGTCTGGACCAGACCATCTCCAGACCGATCTCACATGCAGAACAAAAAAAAAACAATATATTCATATTGTGAAACAACTTATCAGGAAAACACCTTCCACTTACAGCTGTTTTCAGCGAGTATTGGAAACACAATTTCTAAATGGTGGCTGTGCATTTCTGAATAAGGAAGCTGCCGAGAACCCGAGGTTTGATGAGCATATTACATAAGATAGATGTCATCCATATATGGCTACATCACATGACTTAGCGTGACAGACAGTAAAATGACAATAGATAATGGTTAAGGACAATAGAAAAACAGGTGTTGCAGAGAAAGATTTAGAGGGCACTTCAAAAGGGGTTGGTGTATTTAAAACAGTGATTTTCTATGAGATGAAGGAGGAGATAAGCATTCAGTTCCAATGTTACACGGCACGTCACAAAGCATCACACCAACTTCTCTTGATTAAACTACTGACCTCCTCCTTCACCTGATAGAAAATCATGGTTTTAAATACACCAACCCCTTTTGAAGTGCCCTCTAAATCTTTCTCTGCAACACCTGTTTTTCTATTGTCCTTAACCATTATCTATTGTCATTTTACTGTCTGTCACGCTAAGTCATGTGATGTAGCCATATATGGATGACATCTATCTGATGTAATATGCTCATCAAACCTTGGGTTCTCGGCAGCTTCCTTATTCAGAAATGCACAGCCACCATTTAGAAATCGTGTTTCCAATACTCGCTGAAAACGGCTGTAACATGACTTAATCCATCTTAGCTGTCTTACAGCCATTTTAGTAATTCATGGCAGTAACTGGATTTTTTTTCATCAATTGAGAAATTTGGACTTGGTGGAATTTCCAGTGCTGAATCTTGTATCTCATGAAATACTGTATGGATTGAGATGGTTATAGAGGGAAAGTTGTACTATTTCTTAAGGGCTATCTACTCCTATCATTACATTTGGACAATATTTAGTGTTTGGTGACTTGTGGATGAAACAAAAGGTAAACCAGTACTTTTTGACACCCAAAATGATATTGTCAAATTATGCCATCAAATGAGCTCATATGAAAAAGATTGTAGGGAGAAACTTCTTCAGTTTTTCAAGGGCTAGAAGTACAAATACCGTGTTTTCCTTCATTTTTGTCCTTGGAGCCAACATTTAAAATTTCAAGCCTAATGCAGACAAACATAGTACAGATGAAATGTTGGCTGCAAGGACAAAAATGAAGGAAAAC
>OY744466.1:4350636-4403335 GCA_963556145.1 Hygrocybe punicea | reverse complement strand
CCCAAAAATGCCGACCACCTAATTCTCTTCAAACTGACAACCCTCAATGAACACCTTGAACCCGACAACCTTTACATCCTTTCAAACCCGACACCCTTGACGACTCAATGACAATACGACAATAACCCGTGATTATCCAAAATGACAAAAAAACAATTGGACGAACCCGAATATATTGCTTTTGTAACCCTTGTAACTCAGTAATGTCTTCATGATTCATGATTTGATGACCTTTGGACTGACATTTTTTCCTTCTTCTTGTCTTTGATTTCTTGCCGACCTTGATAGTGTCGTTAAACTGTCTGTTCTTTCCTTGTATTTTTTTCCTTGTTCTTTGTTCTTCTGGTTAATCGGGACGATTGCCCTTGTTCCGGGGGTATTGTTACATTTTTCAACTCCGCAACTCCGATCCCGACTCCATTACCCACCATGACAATTCTGCTTTACAATACCTTCCTTTGTCGTTTCCTTTACCTTTTTGTTACGGATCGCTGTTCTTAGCGAACTCCGGCAACAATAAACCAAACGAGGATGTATAAGAGGGAAGCGAGGTACAAACAAAGGGAAGAGGAAGGAGTCTGGGATTCGTTATAGCGATCAAGGGAAGAGTAGCTAGACTAAACTTAAGGGTACTGACTACAAATGTCCTTGATTATATACCAGTGAACAACTTTAGGGTCGGCTTCTTCGTCATGTGTGGCTGCGTGGAGGACAAGCTCCAGGATGAACGGCGTCTTGCTTGGCTTCGTGGTCTACGCGTTTTGGGGTGCCAACGAGGTGGCCAACGGCTGTATTGTGGGTCTGGTGTCAACAGACAACTAATCCGATGATTATGCTGTGCGGTATTGTTGAGTGCTTGCACAAGCGTATACGATGTATCGGCAGTGATCGGTTGACAGGGGTAATCATGGGGATTGGGATACCGTCGTTGATTGTCTTCGATGATGTTCTGGACCCAGGTTATGACATTGTCTTGTGACGCTGAGTCAGAGATGGGGTCGGAAGCGGGGGTTAAATCAGGGTAAAAAGTAACAATACCCCCGGAACAAGGGGAATCATCCCGATTAACCGGAGGAAAAACGGAATCATACATGGCAGCACAATCGATGAATTCGCGGTAGGGATCGACAGGATCGTTGGTGAACCAGACGGGAACAGTGGGGGGAACAGCAGGAGGGGGAGGCCCAATGGGACGCGCGGAATAGAAGGTTCGCGGGGCGAAGAAAGGGTCAACGCCAAGATGGGCGATAGACGTCGTGGGGTGGATGGAGCCAAAGGAAGAAGGACGCATGAGGTCGACAGCGAAGCGAACACCACGATCGCAGAGGCAGCGTTTTGAACGAGGAATACGAAAACGGGGAGGAAGAAGATGATAATACGGGGAAGAAGGAAGATAAACAGCAGAGGCAGACATGGGGGGAGCAAAGGCAAGGAGCAAAGAAAGGAAAGAAAAGAGAACAGTCTTTATATACGACAGTGAAGATTAGGGCAGGCAATCAATACACGAGGTGATCGGGGTTAACGGGATGATTACGGGTAAGGGAAGAAGGAAGAAGAGAAAAACGATGTGGGGTGGAAATGTCATATTCATGGTAAAGGGCGGCGGAGGGGATTGGTGAAGGGAGGCAAAAACAATGGATGATTGGGAAGGCGTAAGGACAGATTTTCTTGCGGGAGTTGAAATCGAGGTTGCCGAATCCGGTGGTATCGGTAATTTGGGCGGGGGCGATAACGGGGGAAGAGATTTCAATGATGGAGGTAATGGCATCAACGGGAGCGGTTTCGTAGAGGTATGCGTGTGTAATGCCAGGAGGAAAGAGGTATTTACGGAATTCGTGGTTTTTTGAACCGTCAAGGATGAGGGCAGCATTGTGTGGATAAATAGCGAGTAAAATGGAAGAGGAAGAGAAAGGAGGGATAACGGAAGGGGGGAGAGTGAAAAGGGAATGAAGAGATAATGAAGAAGGAGCACGGGGATGTAATCTATGGAAATCGTTGACGAGATCCTGGCAGTATGCGGTTTCGGATGCGGGGATCCAGGAATCTTCATCGCAGGGATAATCGAGCCAATGTACCAAATAATATAACTTGTTACGTCGTATACGGGAATCAAGGATGTGTTCTATTTCGTAATGATCGTCATTGTCGATAATTTCAGGAGGGGGTCGACGATGATATTTTTGCTGGATGGGAGAAGGAGGTTGGAATGGGGAAAGGAGAGCAACGTTAAATATGGGGAAGATTTTCCAGTTTTCGGTAATTTCAGTTTGTACAATGAAGAACTGATTTTATTAAGAACGGTGAATGGACCGAATTTCTGATTGTCGAGCTTTTTACTGGGTCGATCTGTGGTCAAATTCTTTCCATTTAGCCAGACTTTGTCACCAGGGGAAAAGACAATTTTCTTGACATGACTGTCATACTTATCCTTCATTGTCTGCTTCGTTACATCCGCTATTTCGCCGATCTTTTGTTGTATCGTCTTCATTCGTGTGACGAAATCATGAACGGCTTCATTTGTGATGGGCGTATGTGTGTCGAGTTCGAGGCCTGTCCATGGATGTTGCCCTTGTGTCGCGAAGAAAGGAGAAGTTTTGATCGCAGAAGATTCACGATTGGCCAATGCAAATTCCGCGAGGGCAAGCCATTCATGCCAATCATCTTGTCGATAATTAGTGAAGAAACGAAGAAAGATTTCGAGTTCTTGGTTCATTCGTTCTGTCTGTCCATCGGCACGTGGATGATATGCTGTTGTCGGTCGTCCTTTGATGCCGATCAAGGAGTATAACTCGGTAATGAATCGTGAAACGAAAACAGAGCCGCGATCTAAGATGACGAAACGTGGCATGCCAAAGCGCTTGAAGACGTGATCATGGAATAATCGTGCCCATCCTTCCGATGTCAATGTCGTATTTGTGGCGATGAATATGGGATGTTTCGATCGTTTGTCGACAACGACTAGAATGGCGTCAAAGCCATGTGATTCCGGTAAGGGACCAATCATGTCGACAGAAATCATATGCCAGTTGTATGGTGGCACATCATGCGGGAAAAGTTGTCCAAGTTGTTTTCCACGTCGTGGTTTATTTTGTTGACATTCGGTACAACCAGCGATATACCGTTCTACATCTTCTCATATGGTTGGCCATGTCGTTGTTCGTGAAATCAGCTCGATTGTCTTATCATGGCCGGGATGGCCAGCGATGGGATTGTCGTGGTGTAAGGCAATAATATTATCGTTCGTGGGAGATGTGTGGAGTATTTGTCGAATTGCTTGTTCTGGTGGAACAAACAGTGATTCAGGAAGACCAATCATACCTTTATTATCCATTTCTTTTGGTTTATGATCAACACGTCGTGAAAGGAGATCGGCTTTCTTGTTTTGTGCTCCTTTGCGATACAATAAGCGGAAATTGTAGTCTTGCAGGAATGCGATCCAGCGAGCTTGTCGTCGAGTAAGATCTTGTGGTTTTCGATAATATTCCAAGTTCCGATGATCGGTAAAGACATCGATCTGTTCTTTTGCGCTGAGGAGGAATTGTCGCCATTCTTCAAAACTCTGTATTATTGCGAGCAATTCTTTGTTGAAGATCTGGTAATTTTGTTTGGCCGGTGTCATTGTTGTTGACATATAAGCTACAGGACGGAAAAGACCATCGGGTTGTTCTTGCGATAAGATGGCACCAATTGCATAATCTGATGCATCGTATTCGATGGTGAATTTCTTGTCAGGGACAGGTAAAACGAGAATTGGGTCGGTCGTTATGATGGTCTTCAGACGATCGAATGCGTTTTGTTGTTCCTCGGTCCAATCCCATTTTGCTTTTCCCATTAATTTGTGTAACGGACTTGCAATCTGTGAGAAATTCTCAACAAAACGACGATAAAAGTTTAGAAAACCAATGAAACGTTGAAGTTCGGTTTGGTTTGTTGGAACTGGCCAATCAGTGATAGCGTTGGTTTTGATTGGATCCATTTGAACTTGACCATGTCCGACGATAAGACCGAGATAATCGACTTTTTCTTTGTCGAATGTACATTTCTTTGGCTTCAAGAATAGATTGTTTTCGCGGAAAATCTTCAAGACTTGTTTTGTTCGTCTTTGGTTTTCCTCAAGTGACTTTGAGAAGATCAGGATGTCATCCATGTACACCAATAGCCATCCTTCACGTATTTCGTATCGGAAGACATGGTTCATCAGTCGTTGAAATGTCGGTGGTGAGTTCTTCAGTTCAAAAAACATAACTGTTGGTTCGAACAAACCCTTTGGTGTCAAAAAGGTGGCTTTATGCTCATCGCCTTCTTTGATGCAGACATTATTGAATCCCCATCGTACGTCGAGTTTTGTGAAGTATTTTGCTTCCGCTAATTGGTTGATGATGTCGTTAATCAATGGTAATGGATATTTATCATCGATTGTCCATGAGTTCAGCCATCGATAGTCTTGTATCGGTCGTCGTTCAGCTGCATCTTTCTTCGACACAAAGAAAAAAGGAGAAGCGTATGGTGATTTTGATGGTCGGATTCGTCCTGTCTTCAGATTTTCGTCAAGGAATTTGTCAAGATGTTCTTTTTCACTTGGCGATAAAGGATAAAGCTTGCAATCATGATGATCTGGCGCATCCGGTTTCAATGTAATCGCGTGGTCCCATGGCTTTCGTGCTGGCAGTTCATCAAAACCGGATGGTTCAAATACGTCACGATATTTATGATATGTCTCTGGGACCAACTCTTCAAATGTCTTTTCTTTCTGTTGTTCTTGTGCCTTTATAGCAAGTTCCGTCGACTTCGTCATAAAGGAACGAAAATGTGCCAGATCCATTGTCTCTTCCATTACTTGGTCGAACCAGAGAGGTCGTTCCCAGACTACGGTATTGAATTTGGTTGATCGTATTGTTGATGGTATGCCACAACCAGAAAGACATCGCGAGAACTTGATTTCGTTTTCGCGCCAATCGATTTCTGGGTTATGTTTCTTCAACCAATCATAACCAAGGAAAATATCCATTTTCGCCAATGTTGTTACGGCGAAACGAAGTAACTCTTGATGATCTCCAAGACGCATTTGTAACTCGCAGTATTCCGTAATTTGTCCTGTCTTTGGTTGTGTTCCATCGCTCATGTATGAATTGAATGGGTTCAAATATGGTTTTGTCGGGATGTTATGTGCTTTGACATATCCGACATCGATAGCACAAATAGTACAACCACAATCAATCAGACTTGTCATGGGGTATTGTCGTCCATCCTGAGGGACAGAAACAAAACCATGGACCAGCAAAGCCATACAAAGCTCGGAATCCTTTTGTGTTATTGTGCGTAATGATTCCAATGTTCGTGGTTCTTGTGGTGGATCTTGTGGCATATTTTGTACCAGCCATTGTACTGCTTCTGTGATGGGTCGTTGATTGAGTGATAAGATCAATCCTGGTGATATCTTTTCCGTCCATCGATCGTAGATGTCAAAATCATTTAGGAGGTCAAGGGCATAACCCATTGTGGTCGAGCGAATAGCAACGATCGTTTCCATCGCATTGAATTCAGATTCAATTGTTGTTTTTCTTTTCTCCTTCGAGGGAATTGGTTTCTTTTCTTCATCTGCAACATGGGTATCTTGCCACGTGTTGCTTTCCTCTTTCGGCTCTGGTTTCGCTATTTGTCTCAGGTCGTTGCGGAGGACTTTGAGTTTGATGAAAACATTATCAAATTGTTTACATACGCATACATCATTCTCGAGTCGTGCGATCGTGGCCTCTTGCATTTCACGTTGCTTCTTCAAAAACCCTCTTGTTTCAACTTCAACGCCGTCAACTCATCCATCAATGCTGCAATTCGAGCGTCTTTGCCGTCATTGTCCTGTTGTTTCGCTGTTTGCGGCATCGTCCGCATTGATCGGACTTGTTGTCGTCCTTGTTGCTCTGGACAATTTCGTGAAATATGTCCAGGTTGTCGGCATTTGAAACATATTCCTTTCTTCATATATTCCTGTCGCTGTTCGTCAGTCAAACGTGTAAACGTTTGTTGTCTTGGTTGGGTTCGTCGGGTGTCTACGTCCATTGGAACGGATTCCGATTGAGGACGGGGTGTCCATGTTTGTTGGGGGCGTGGAGTTGTTGTTGTGGGCGCTGCGGCTGGGTTATATCGTGTCTTTGCCGTTGTTGTATTCATGGACCATATCTGGTCCTGACGGCGTTGCCACTGTTGGTCCAACTGGACTGTTTGCGTTCGCCATTCCTCAACGGTGGTCAGGAATCGTCATACCGGTGTAGATTTGATCGATCAATGGTTTGTTCATATGGAGTTCGATGAGTTGAATGAGATAACTGTCATTCAAGATTTCGCCGAGCCCAGTGATACGTCGAAGAGTGTCAAACTCAATCCAAAATTCATCGGCAGTCATCTTTCCCTGGCGTAAGTCATTCAACTTAAAGCGTCCTTCCTCTGATCCGGCTTTTCGAAATGCCTTTTGAACTCCTTGGTGAAATCTTCCAAGGATCCGAAGTTGATGGGGGAGTGCTGTAGGGCAATGTCGACGTACTCGTCTGCCCATCGTCCGGCGAGTCCTCCTTGTAAGTACAAGAGGATAAAAAGGATTTGCTTTTCTTCGCTGTCGAATGCGGTTCTGTTTGCGCAGATATAGATGAAGGCGCTGCGGAAGAATGTTTTGAATCCTTCTTTGTTGCCATCGTATTTAGCCGGCAGAGCAATATGAGATTTCGGAGGTGACGGGGCTGCGGGTGCAATAGTGGTGGTGTCTTGGGTTTCATTTGTTTCTCCAGATGTTTCACCTGACATTCTGGTTCGAGTGTATGTTTGATGATGAGAAGTAGTTGTTGTAGGAGGAAATGATGATGAGGGGAAAGGCACGGATCGGAGACTGGTCTGGGTTGTGACATATTGGTCGAAGTCGTCGTCAGAGGAATCTGACGTTTCGGGTGCGAGATGATATTCGTCGTCGTGTTCAGAATCTGGGGTTCGGTATCGTCGAGGTTCCAGGATGTCTTTGGTTTAATGTCAAGGGAGTAGAGAAAGTTTAGTCTTGTGTTACGGATCGCTGTTCTTAGCGGACTCTGGCAACAATAAACCAAACGAGGATGTATAAGAGGGAAGCGAGGTACAAACAAAGGGAAGAGGAAGGAGTCTGGGATTCGTTATAGCGATCAAGGGAAGAGTAGCTAGACTAAACTTAAGGGTACTGACTACAAATGTCCTTGATTATATACCAGTGAACAACTTTAGGGTCGGCTTCTTCGTCATGTGTGGCTGCGTGGAGGACAAGCTCCGGGATGAACGGCGTTGTAGAGGGTCGACGTCCCTCTGAGTCCGTATCATCGATATATCACGAATCCGGACCAACCCGATGCCGCCATTCGACTTGCATTCGAACCCGACGTAACCCGACGTGACGTGACCCGACGTGACCCGACGTGACCGACGTAACCCGACACATGCCGCTTTGTGACGGCCGCTTTTGGACTGAATCCGGCAGCCTCAAACGCCTCGGAGTTCCAATTCCAGGAGATGGATCTCTTTGGACTCAATCCCCGACTTCGGATTTACCTTATTTATGCATCCCCTCGTCCTTTCGGAGATATGTAGGACTTTTCCAATCTTTTTCATGGATATTCGTTTTCCCCTCCACTTTCCTGTCTTCGTTGCTTTGCAACCCCCCTTTCCACTTCCCCATTCCAGTGTTTCTTTGTAGTTTCTATCGGCCGAAGTAGACATGTCCGAAAGTAGATTACTGTTTCCTGTACTATAAAAACGGTCCCCGACGACCGTACAAATAATATACCATTAGTCCCCGTTTCCCTCATAGTCAGAATCACCTTTTAATCCCTTCAAATGCTCGTCCACGTAGATCCTTAGCTTTTTATAGTTCACTTCGTCGTCTTTATCGTTGTTTCCGTATATTCGTTCATCGTTTCCGACCCGACCCGACCCGACCCGCCGTACCCGACATTGTCGGCATCGTCGGGTTCTTTATTATTTGTCCGTTCTCACTCCGTTCATCGCCGGCTTCGTCGTTATTAGTCCAGTTTTACGCGGCAGCTTTACTTTTACTAACATTCCCTTCTTTTTACTTCTATTCCCGACACTGATTTATCCAGTCACTTCTACGCTGACACCCACAGGTTAGGATCTTTATATTATTTCTTTATATAGTTCCGAAGCCACCAAGAACCCGCATCTACAGCGTCTTGCTTGGCTTCGTGGTCTACGCGTTTTGGGGTGCCAACGAGGTGGCCAATGGCTGTATTGTGGGTCTGGTGTCAACAGACAACTGATCCGATGATTATGCTGTGCGGTATTGTTGAGTGCTTGCACAAGCGTATACGATGTATCAGCGGTGATCAGTTGACAGGGGTAATCATGGGGATTGGGATACCGTCGTTGATTGTCTTCGATGATGTTCCGGACCCAGGTTATGACATTGTCTTGTGATGCTGAGTCAGAGACGGGGTCGGAAGCGGGGGTTAAATCGGGGTAAAAAGTAACACTTTTGTCTTCTTTTGGACATCATTGTTTATTCTTGTCCTTGTTCTCTTTTTATCCTTTCTTCTTCTAGAACAATCCAGACCAACCATGGACACATCCCCACGTTACCTTGCTGTACCCGAATAGTCTCCTTGCCGACGGACATCATTGCTATTGTCTTTTCCCTCGCCCTGACATATTGTTGACTTCATCCCACGACAAACCGATTTACAATGGCTGTACTCCCGCCACAGCTAATTACTGTAATCATCATTGGCAGCATCGCCATCACCTTTACCTTGTTATGATCTATCTTTGGCATTGGTACCGAAACCCTTCTGCCATCGATACTTCCGACTTCCACCTCGACAATATCTCACCACGTAATTGACAATTGCCATACCTGGATATATGGTTTCCACTTTCGTACCCTGTGCCTACCATTATCCTCCCTGACAATCCGACGACATTCCTCACCTGCATGCGAACTCTGAACAATCCCTGATCATGAGACATTTCACTGTTCTCTCTAATCCGACCATTGCCGAAGCATACTCTTTTGGACTTCGACCACAGACCATACGACTTCCCAAACAGTGAATAGGGCACAGCACGGGTACGGGTTTACCCGCGGTTATTCCAAAACGGGTAATTCGGGTTTGGGTACGGTATTTCGGTTTGCACACCGTGTCAAAACCGTACCCGTTATCTGCGGGTGACGGGTTTTCACGGGTCTGTCAACCAAGCCCCCCAGGTGGGTTTTTTCTTTCCTATGGTGGGTTTTTTCTTTCCTATTTACTTTATTTTCAATATTAATTTCTTTACTTTAGCTAATCTACAACTGTGACAAGCGCAAACAACAACAACAAGAAACCGGCAACGACAACCACAGTCGTTTTCAACAATGACACGGGAACAGGTGTGGGTGCCAGGGCACCCCAGGTAAGCATCCTATTCATTTATTCATTTATTCTACTAACTATTAAAACACTTTTAGGTTTTTTTCTCGCACCCTCGCGCCAAACGAACGCGAACACGGCAACGGCAACAAGCAGATGGGACGCAGCCGAGAACGGGGACAACCCAGGCTGACCATGACAGCAAGAACGAGGACGACGGGAATGATGACGATGGGGTAAACGAAGACAAGAACGACGACAATGAGAACGGGAGGACAACGGACAACGGAGATGAGGCGGACACCCATGGGCCGTCCCCAGCACCATACAACCTCGCGAAAACACGGAGCACATCAATTGACGTGCCCCCATTGTTCACGAGGTACTTAGGGTGGGTTGTGGTGGGTACCCACCGATAGCAGGTATGGTGTGTACCCGTCATCAGCGCGGGTACGGGTAACGCGGGTACGGGTCCGGTGTCAGGAATCCTGACCCGCGGTATACCCATGCCGTGCCTTAACAGTGAACCAACCCCTATCGTATATTGTTCGCACAACACCGCTTCAATGCAGTACCCGACGACTTGTTCCCACAGCTTGTCATTCGTGCCATGACTCGAAACCTGGACCCACGTTCATTTATCCTTTTCCATCTATAACCTTGATACCTCCAACATTCGTTTATAACAATACCCTTTCTTGGACAAATACCGACATCAGGTGGACCACATTGTTCCACAGACAGGACAAGACATCACCCCTCGATACGTCATTGACACAGACATTGTCATCCAGTACAGCTTATGCTGTTCACATGTCTGACCTCGACTAGCCCACTGTCCCCATTGGTTTTTCCTCCATACATTCCTTTATTTTCTTTCATACCACCAACCTTGCTGCTATATCCACGCTACCTCAAGACACTCTCATCACCAATCCCACACTGGACGATACCCCTCTTCGACCCAACTGTGCATTGCACTTGCCAGACTGCGCACTTGCCTATTACAGCAAGTATAGACCCCGAATAGGCAATTCTGCATGTCACATGATCCGATGACAAATCATCCGAGTCATCCGGACCTCTTCTATCCTCAATGACACCCGGGCCTCCAGTTGGATCGCGAGAACATCGACATGAGGACGCCTCATGTACACCTCATGGTGAACACATGGTATAGTTGGACATGTTGTGGCTTCATGGTTGTATTTCTATTTACCTCCCCTCAAGACCAGTCACTATATATACTGTTCTTGTTGTTGGTTCGGACTTTTTCTTCTTTTCCTTTCTTTACGTTTAGTCCGGTTCTTGGGGCAGACCCCCTTATCTTGGGTAACCCCCACGGCTCGCAATGACATTGTACCATGAACCCCCCCTCTTAGCAGTGTTGTCTTAGTAGTAAGCAACAATGAAAACTGCTCTTCTCTCCTCTGGAAACTACCCCCCAGTTAAGTTGATTGTTGCCGGAGCCCGCTGCAGAAGCAATCCGTAACATGACCTGCAGCTGTACCTGTACCCACGACAGGTAACTTGTGACTATAGGTCACACAAGTCATGCATCACATTTAACTTGAACACAACACATTGAATGACAAGGCAGAGACCAGTATGAAGCTGGTCTCTGCTAAAGGTAAGTTTTTTTTCTCTTTTACATCATTACTTATGAAATCTACAGGTACAACTACAGCTTGACCCAGGAAACACAAACGCAAATGCAAACACAAATGGCCACAATGAAAATGACAACAACTAAAATGACAATGACAATGACAGCGAGGGCAAGGGCAAGGGCCGCGGCAGAAACACCAAGCAAAGCAAGACTGGGGAGTGGTGCACCCACCCCCTGGTCGCCAGGTGAGTCTGTATATAATTGATTTGTTTGCCACTCACTGGCAATTCCCCCAGCCCAGGACCACCTTTAACAAGTATGGCCACACATCCAATAATGCAGCCTCCACCCATAGACAGGCACAGCCCATGCATTTGACGATGCCACCTCCATCTGCCTGCCAATGCACCCAACTGCACCATACCAGACCAGAGCGCACTGCATGCCCAAAGACGCCCCAGCCTGAAGATGCCGCCAAGCCCATTCCACCTCGTGAATACATGGTGCCACATCAATTGATGCGTGTCTGGTGTCACAAGGTCACCAGACCAGGCCAGAGCACACCTGAAGATGCCCCCAAGCCCATTTCACCTTGCAAATACATGATGACGTGTCAATTGATGTGCGTCTGGTGTTGCAAGGTCAAATAGGTGATATGGGCCAGAAAACAGGAGAGACCTGTGGGTTACCCACTGCAGATACAGGTCCTGGGTAACCCAAGGGTTGGAACATATGCACCCACGACAAAACCCATACCCCAAGGGTGGGTATGGGTTTTTGACCGGTATGGGTATGGGTATCTTCACAAAAACCCAAGAGTTACCCATGAAGTTCACTAGGCATGCTTCATCTGTGTATTCATAAATGCTCTCTTATGTGGCCCTGCCTTTCATCTGGAGATTTTACCATGCACACTCAAGGCATACTCAATCCATGCAGTCATGAGCACACACTCTCTGTTATGGAGCCCTGCCTTTGACCCTGACATTTTACCCTACACACTTCAAGTAGGGTCAGTTAGTGCAAGTTGAGTTCCTCACCTAGATTTCTGCAATCCTCTTCTGGTCACCACATTCAGTATACCATTTCTCTAACCTGTCTGTCACTCTCCATCTTCAAAAAACCACATCAACTTTTCAATCAAATTCCCACTTAAGCCCAACGCTAGCCTTAGACACACCTATTTACAAAATACTATACTCAGATTTTAGATTGGAAATAATTATCAAAGTGCTACTGTAATGCCTAACACTTGTTACCAGTATTCTTCTGGATCTTTGAAGCTAGCCATGCTAGAATTGAGGGAGCATCATTAAACTTACTGAGGGATGTAACCAATGAAGAATGATCTAAAGTAGCCAAAGGATGAGGGTCCTTCGCAATTGCCATTTTGACTTTTTCTGATGTTGTGTCAAATCTTGCCCCAAGGGGAAATCCTACCACTACACGTAAGACATTATAACGTGCCTTTTCACCAGTGAAGCATTCTTTTGGTTTGTTGATGGCCGCAAGCATCCGTTGTGTTGCTTTGTTGGAAGATGCCTTCGGCTACAAAGCTTATAAGAGATAAGCTGTGAAGTAAGTTCTAAGGACATACTGATTTGGCAAAAAAGTTGGAAGGACTGGTTTGCTGAATGGCTTGCGCAGTTACATGAGTGGGGAGGGTGCTGGTATTTCCGGAGAAATAGCACTTGGTTTGAACGATGAGAAGTAATAGTCGTCCATCCAGAAGACGCAACCATGCAAGGAGATCGGGTCCCATATATTGTCCCGGCACGCACCATCCGGTGGGCATCAACTTGATCCATCGCTCGACATCGGCCGGATATTCTGCATGATACGCAATGGATGCTGAAGGTATTTCTGGTTCTCCAATAGCAAGGTCGAAGACACCCAAGGTACCATCTACCCTCCGACTCACAATGTGGGCGGTTTGAGAAGCCCAGGTTGGCATGTCTCCGTGAAACTGGAAAACTTCGTCCAAGCGAGCGCCTCGTCGGAAATGCTGCGTCAGGGCGAGTAAAACTACTTCTTCAAATCCTTCTCCCTTCGATGCCCGCGACGTGCCCTGAACTCGACGAATGCCACTATACAGCGTGTGTTCCCTCTCTTCAAAGTGGCGCGCAATGCTTATGAGAGCTAGCGGTTCTCGAACGACGGCATTCTCCTCATTATCAATGAAGGACGCAAGGCCGTACTCGACTAGTTGCTGCCGTTCGTCATACGTTCCCGGAAAGTACCCTCGTGTCATATATATTTGAAGCGACTTTGCGAGATCCTGTAACAAACGCGGTTCTGTCCGAGGATAATTTTAATTCAACTATATTCTCTCAGCGAGTTCGAACCTTGATCTACTTTCGCCCACATAAAACCATCAATTTGAGGATGTCTAGTGTCGGGCTCAGCATGCAGAATGGTATCGTCGGCGTCGCGAGGTTTGATTTTAGTGAAAGCGTGAATATAGGCATTCAGCAGTTTATGTGGCGAGCCGGGTAAGTCCGCCGTCCAAGTGCTGCTCAGAAGCTGTTCAAGATAAGTAGCCGTGAATCGGTACCTGCAAATTGTGAATATGGCTCCGCATTTATTCTGAGATCACTTGCCTGCCATGTAGCCATTCATGCATCCGGCTAAGTAGACCGCTGCCTGAACGCGTGAAGAAAAAGGATGGAGGTAGGAAGCGCCTGATATACGCCTCCTGATTTTCCCGATCAACCAGGTTGCCAGTCATACGGATAAGATTCCACACTGCCGGTTTGCCTGTGGTGGAGACCATTAAAGCTTTGAAAAGATCCAGCGAAAAACCTGTTCCGGATACGATAATTCTAGATCGCACATTCGGGTAATGGCTGCTAAGCGCTTTTAGGATTGGGCGAAGGACAGGTCTTACGACTTGGTGGCGTTTGTCAGCGAAAGCGCCCATGTGTTTTTGGCCTGCCACTTGCGCCTCATCGAGCACGTAGACGAAGGTATTGGGGGCATTGTCGCCTAGGAATGCTGTGGTACAGACGTGACTAGTCAAAGAGACCATTTGTGGGAAAGAATAGTTCCGAAAGCAATTTTCTGAGAGGGAAATGAATGGATCCGTCCGAGGATCCAAACGGGGAAGTATCTGAAACAGGAGCCAATCAAGCCGGATGTTGTCGGGAAGGATCCCAGCGTTCATATCTCTAGCGACTTCTATAAATGTGCGGAAGACAATCCAGCGCGCGGCCAAGACTTTGAAAATCTCCCGCAAGGCAATGGTTTCGTTTGTTGAATTGGCCACACGAGTATAGTTTGAATTAGGGACCTCTGGAAAGATCTCTGCGATCCATGCAGGATCATGGGTCATTCGGGTCATAGCAACAGCCATATCATCGGAGCCGAGAGAGCTAACATCTGCTTCGGCCACAAAATAAAAGCCCCAGCGCTTGCCGAGCCCTTCCAGGAGAGTCCGAGTTTTTCCCGATCCGGGGGTATTGCACAGTATACTACTCCGGAGTTAATCAAGACAGCTAAGTGATCCACGCAATGTCTCACCAATGCTTCGGGGCTCCGAATACCTCATCTATACACGGATTCAACTTTTCTCCGAGGCGGTGCAATAGTAGTGTGGGTTTGCCATGGATGCTTGGAATAGCGAGGTCACGATAAAACTGCTTGGTATTTTCGTTGACTTGTCCCCGCGGCATCCAGGAAACAAAGCGATCTAGGGTCAAAAACTCCTCAATTTGGGGTCGAAGGTTCTTGACAGCGTCCTGAATTAATGGCTGGACGTATGGATCATCCGAACGAACATAGGTTGTGTTCAGGAACCGGATACAATGGCCCGGGGGCATCTTGCTGGTGGAATAACCAACTGGATCAGCTGTAAGCAAAAGTCAACTTACAGCCAGTGACGACAGCTGGGAACTTCACCATATTTCCCAGCACCGCCGAAGAAATGACCTGAATTCCTCGGGGGAAATGGACAGGCAGAACTGAGAGCGGCACTGTGCCTAGAAATTGGTAGTATATCGCGAAGGTTACAGTAGAAACGAGTCTTCATCATCGGGAAATCGGGGAGGCGCCGGTATATCCAGGCGGAGTTGAGAATTGATAAGCAGACTTGCAGCCGTTTGCAATGTCTTATCTAGGCAAATAAATGCATTCAAGTACAATATAATTATTGCGATGGTTGATCACTTGCACTCAGATTTGTGGAAATTGATTGCTGTATATAAGGGGCTACAATATACACGTAATTATTCCGCTGCAATCCCATTTTTTCACAGTCTTATAGAAGCTTGGCCATGCAATATAAGCCATTCTGATGAGCATTTAATTATTCCTGTTAAATACCATTTTTTCAAACTCTTATAGAGGCTCGGCCATATAATATAAGCCATTGTGATGGGCATTTAATTATTCCTGTGAAATACCATTTTTTCACGGTCTTATAGAAGCTTGGCCATACAATATAAGCCATTCTGATGAACATTTAATTATTCCTGTTAAATACCATTTTTTACAGTCTTGTAGAAGCTTAGCCACACAATATAAGTCATTCTGATAAATATTTAATTATTCCTGTGAAATACCATTTTTTATCAGTCTTGTAGAACCTTGACCATACAATATACGATCAAGAAAAACCTCCTTTCCGAATTATATATAATTATATATGATTATATATAGCGGCATTGTTTCGAATCTTTCCGCCACTGTCCCGACAGCCGCCTGTTGTCAGGAACGCCTCCAGCTCGACTTTTCTCACTATCCCGCCGCCTTCTAAAGTGTTATATATATCAACTAGTTATTCTTCTAGATACTGTACATAGCGTAATATACGCAGAGAGAAAAGTGAAATAAGGAAATAAAAAGCAGGGGGACATATGTGATGGTGCTGACGGTTGGGGCAGCGGTATTTCGATGACGACGGAGACGATGGCATCGCCATGGACGACCCTCCACATTCCCTGCGTCACCTGCGTCGCCTTCGTCACTGTGCGCCAGGCCTGCTGCCGCTGGTTCACCCTCCTCATCCTCTACTTCCACCTCATAACACGAGACCTGCCCTCCATCGCCACCAAATGGCAAAATCGAATTCTAAAGTGAGTCTTTTTGTTATATTCATATATTTATTCAATAGCGGCCTCCTAGCCCACAAGGTCGGCTTGACTTGCAGCCGCCGCTCGACGTTCTGTGGCCGACAATCGTTTCCTGGTATGTGATCGAGGCCTTCTGATACGCGTGTGCTGACGTCGACCGTGACAGCGAGGACAGTCCGTCCGAGTCCGCTACAGAGCTGCATGGCAAACGGGGACTTACGTCCAGGCCGTGAATCGGGTGAGTTTTTTGTATGATAGCCAATTCCGATGCTCATTCTGCTGCAAGGGCAACCACCGCGTTCGCATTCGTGTGGATACTCTTGGTGAAATCACCGTCAATTTTTCGCGGTATGATGTGGCGCGACGTTGAATGGATTTATTGTTTGTAAAAGTACCTTTCATTGATTATATTTGACATGGCGTTGTGCGCTACAAGCCCCCGCACTCGGTCTGCCCAATCCAATCGCACGCAAAAAAGAAATGAGTCAGAAACGCCAACAAGTCCCTCTTTCACCGATGAAAATATTTCATGGCCTACGTTCTATTAGCAAGCGAAGAAAAACCCAGTCCCAACTATTTGAAAGCAAAGACTAACAGCTATAATTAAATAGAATCCGATACTTTTCGACATGACCCACTCAAAAATAATGGAGTTGCGGTCAGCAAGCTTCAGGCCTCAGAACGCTAAAGCCGCTTGGATCTGCGACGGGCCTCATGGGACCCATTGCATCTGCGTCAGTTGCCTACTCCTTGGCGAGATCTACGGCCCAAACGATCAGCAGAGCATAATGAATTCGAACAAAATAATCGGAACCTTGGTTAACACAGCATTATCGTTGATAAATTGGATCAACTAGCTGAGCCGTTCTTTCCGCTCTGTTAGCTGTGCGGTAAGGTCGTGGTTGCACCGCACAACCGCAAGTGTCGCTGTCCTGGCTTGAAGTTCCTGACCTAAATCAAAGACAGCGTCAGTCCGTGGCCAAAGCTAAATAAAGTACTTCAAGTTGTAATAAGTAACTTCGACCACAACGACGACTCGGACTACAAAGATGAAGAACACACAACTTGAAGATGACGGGGAAGAAGACAACGAGGGCGGGCTTACATGTGAACGTCCCCACTGAAATCCATCCAGAGATCCTGCATCTTCTCGACGCGTACAAAAGACAGACAAGGTTGGCCGCGCATACTCTCAAGGGCGAGGGCGAGTGGGTTCTGGAGGAGATTGAGGCCAGCGCTTGGGGCTGAAAAGGTGAGACTGTCCAGGAGGAGATTGGAGTCTGGGAGAGAGAGAGCACCACGATAGAGCAGGCGGTACGCCAAGGTGGTTTGACCAGAAGAGAACATATTCGCCGTCGTCAGTGACAATTTCCACAATGTCTGGCAACTCCTTTGTCGCTGTCATTTTACTCGCTCTGCAGAGTGTCTTATATTTCCTTACCAGATAGTTTACTTTCTTGATTGCTCGTACTGAGATGCGAGCGCTTTGCGCCGTTACGAACTTGTCTTGAACGGAGACCCAATGATTTTATCTCTGAGCGGGAATATCAATTGCCATTCATTATCGCATCCAGTGCTTGAGTTCCGGAATATCTACGGTGTACATGAATGCCAGTAAAGAAAAAAATTAGCGGTTGACCTACAACGAAGTTTAGCATGATGATAATTGAAACATGAGAGACTGACCTTCGCAAAACATTCCTCCCAGAATCGATGTCGTAGGCCAGGTTTTTTTAGCTCACTCCACTTCTCGACTTCCCTCGCCCCATAGATAAATATTTCGTCGGCTGGGTTACTAAAACCCTTCTGGTCCGCTAAATGGACCGTCAAACTCATCCAGTCCAGGAACGAGTAGCCACGGATCGTGTGGTGTCGGTGGCCGCGATGATATCCCTCCCTGAAAACTGCTGTAAGTCCGCGGATGGATTCAGGAAATGATCGCTTACACGTAACAAAGATTTTTTACTTCAGCCGCTTTTATCTGGGCCGAGGACCGTGAGCAATGGTCTTACTGCATCGAAGGTTGGCAACAGTTGTCGTCGGCGCCAGAGCGATGGTAACGAGTTCACAGTTGTAAAAACTGAGCGAGGGAAGGTGTTGGTGGTGAGCGAGCGGTGGGATGTGACGGTTGAGGGTCAAGTGTGGTCAGTGTTGACTTGGTTGAATATACCTGTGCATCGTTTGTGCCTGCGTACAAAACACAGTACCAAAAAAGTTGCATCGTTCACACCAACTTGTACACTCTGCACGTCATTTGTGCTTGGAAACAGTCGCTTGGTGCCGATGAGATATGAGCCGACTGGAGTCCATCACTAAGGGTCTTTTGGGAAAGGATCACCGAGACAGCTATGCTGAGATGAGGAAACAGACCTGACCAGAATAAAATCTATCAGCGGGGCAGCTCAGGTAAGTCGTCCAATAACCATTTAATCTCCAATTTTCACCTTCACTTTCAACCAGCACGCCTGGGGCTGGTGGAAGTCATCTCCGGTTCCCTCCCTCTCTCGATCCCCACCTCGCACTTCACACGCACTTTCCCTCAAGCACTTCTTCCCTCCATCGCCCAAGATACGTCCTCCTACACCCATGCCCTTGCTATCGAAATCCTCCTCAGTGGTCCTGACCACATGGCTACTTGTTTCAGGACATGCGCTCATGCATCACTCATCGCCGAGTGGCTGGGTTTTAGAACGGAATGCTGATGACATACTCGGTAGTGGCTTCTTATAGATGAGAGCGGGGTTGGGAGGGAGGAATCGATGGGTGATATCCGACTCGTGAGGGCGTCCTTGCCCGAAAGTCGAGGCGGCGGGGAGGGATTACCGCTGTCATTCACAAGTCGCTCATAAGAAAAAATGAATTCGACGTACTCTCTATTTCTTCACCAGCGACAAAAAAATGATTGCCTGCGGAAGCGCAATCTTGGTGAAATTGTCGTTGATGTTTCACGGTATGATGTGAAGCATATTTAACATACTTACTTTAACTGGCGGGAAATGTTGAAAATTGATTTGATTTCTGACTTAATCATCCATGATAACTGTCGGACAAATAGTGTGCGTGGATTCGTTGAGGTCAATATCATCATGAATGCTTTTTTTTTGAGTCATATTATTGTCCCTCTTACATACAAGGGCGAAGTATATACGAAATGGGAACCTTCCCGGAACCTGTGCCTCTGGTTTGCGAGTGCAGCCACGACGGAGTAAGTCCCCCGTGGCTCCAGCATATCCATGCTGTTTTAATCGCCTGACCTGACGTACGAGGGGGCCCATTGTCTGAGACTGGTGTGGTGGATAAACGGGTGGTCTAGACCAGCTAAGTGCCCGGCTGCCTGAGCGGACATGCACGGAGGGGGGCTGTCACAGGGAGGAGAAGCGGAAGAGGGGGATCCGAATGAGAACTCGAGGGTGAGAAGTTGTGTGGGTTGAGGGTCGATTGCCGGGTGTGAGACTAAGTTGAGGGGGTCGAGATTGCTCATGCGTAGGTGTGGCGGGGAGGTGTCCCAGCGTGGGTGAGCGGAGGGTGAAGGGAGGAGGCGTACTGCGTTGGAGTAGGTTAGCTATGTGAGTGTGGGAGAGGAGAGATCACCGAATGAGTCTTTTAGTCTCCCTGTGCTTCGTACGAATGTTCATAGTGTAAATGGGGGGAAGGTCTGAATCGGTCGTATATTCGACCGCCAACTTCATCAGGTTCGGGATCCCGAGTTTAGAAAGTTTCAGGAAGTGTTCATTGAGAGGCTGCGAAAGCGATTTGAGGAAGTCTGCGTCGCGCTTCCCCGAAGAGGTATTTATCGACTGTGGATCTGGAAAAAGACGACCACCGGCACCCTCGGCTCTGGCCCGGGATGGTGAGATATCAAGAAGGCATTTGAAGAATGGGCCAGAATATTCTGGGTTCTCCCACCTCGAGAGCATCTTTTCATAGGACTTCGCAGCGACATACGTGAAGATACCAAGGGTGTCTGCGTTATTCTGATCCACTCCATTTAGTAGGTCGATCACGGAGGCTGCGTGGGATTGAAATGTTTGCGATGTCCTAATACAAATCATGAGAAATTGAGATATCGAGACACTGCTACTTACCAAGTCTCTCTCACGTAGGGCAGAGGGTCGCGCGGGTCGATGCCAGTTGGCTCTGGATGAATAAAACAGGGACTTTTCCCTTTGAATGTCTGGGCATCGGTTGGATCTGACCTTAACTTCACCACCCTGGGGTTCACCGTTGCGAAGAATGTTGGGGTAGTGGTGGTAAAAGTCCTACCCTCAGGCTCGCGAACAGAAAGGTCGGCGGTTGAAGCTATGGCGACAACTTCATTCATTCGGACTAGCAGTGTTGCTAGTGCGGTCCCGCATCGTAGTTGTTCCCGTTCTCCATCTTGAAGTTGCTGGCGGCTCTCGGTCACCTGAACGATTGGCTTGAGTTGGTACTTTGACGATGAATACGTAGCAGCGGCGGTTGAAGACGTAGCAGCGGAGGATCGTTGTTGGAGATGCCCGAGGAGGGTGGTGAGCGTCCTAAACATTGCATGAAGGTCTGACATGGTGTGGGAGAAAGCGAGAACTTGAACGGCCTGTTGGATATGTTTGAGTTTACCGTGAGAAAGGGTATGTCGTGCCAACGCCCAAATAAAACCGATTCCAGAGATACGAAGCCAAAGCGTCCCAATCTACAAGAAACGGTATTCTAGATCAGGACATTTGTTGTCATAATAATATTATGCTTAGCCTGTTTATAACCAACCCTCTGAATACGCATAGGGCGAGGAACTTCACCCGGCTGCCAATTTAGTTCGAATGGCTCATAATGAAGATACCGATGATTTCCCGTCGAATCTGAAAGCGTTTACGAATGACCGACACCAGACTGCCGTGATAGAAGTCGTCAATCATGTAGCTTCGAGCACCGGCGTCGGGATCTGGGGAGACGCCACGGCGAAGCTGATACGGAATGGTCACAGGTGTACGCTTCCATCCAGCATCCTCATCCAACCATTCTTCATCCTCGCCACTGGCTAGAATATTGTTGATCTCGCTCCATTTGGTATCTCAAACGGCAGCGGGCTCAAAGTCACGATCTCTGACCATTAAAGCTAGACTGAGATTTCTGGACGCCGCCATTCCAATACCACTCGCCTCGACTGTGCCAAGTGTTCAGGACGGTACGCAACATATTTGGGCTATCACGGCTCTACCACGCTGCAGAATTGTTCGCACGATCCAGAGGAGTACAACGAGTTATCCCATCTCAATCCCCTTCCACTTCCGCTCCGCAAATATTCTATCCGTATCCAAACCACAGCTCATTGCCGCTTACAGCGTACCGCTCCTGAGCTCGAGCCCAACGACGAACTTGAAGCCATTCTCGATGGAATCGATGAGGGGTGGCAGGTGGTAAAAGTGGTGGCGGTTGCGGCAATGGATCTCTGGACCGTGAGGGGGTCGGCGATTGAGTCTTCGGGTCCATGGCGCACGTTCCATCAGGGGGTCATCAGCTTGGTTTCATTGTCCGGGATAATACCAATCTACGGACAATATTTAATGAGCCGTTATCTTTCATCGTCCTCAAAATAACGAACCTCCATTGCAACCACTGGGTCTGCTGCCTGCGGTGCCAAACCCGCCAGGGGCACCTCATCAGTCTCCAAAGACGACGAAAGAAGTCGACGCCTTCTGGGACCTTTCCAGAACTGTTTTGCTTTCTCCAGAGCACAGAAAGGCGCTTTTTCGACGATTGGCATGTGCGCTTGTGATTCATGTTCCTAAGGGCATACAATACTAGTGTTGGCAGTTCGAGTGAGTCAAGCTCGCAGGTGGCCCAAGTTATAATCATTTCTTTAAGGAAACAAACTTGGCAACTAATTCTACGGCGCATATGATTAATACAACGATGTGAGTAGGCAAAGGGCTATAAAACTAATTGAAGTACACGTGTGCATGTAACGTTCGGATGGGTGGCGAAAAAACATGACTTCAAGCTTCAGTTCACATATTTATTGCCAGGCATGTTTAGGGCTGGCAGTTAGAAGGCGTCATGTGCACCTACAACAAGTCAAATGATACTAGGCGACGGCACCCTCCCTTACCTAAGCCGAAGAATAGTCTCATGGCGCGGCGCACACCGGCATTCACTGCTGGCAGAACTTGCCACCAGCACTGGCAGTGAAGTTCAGTTGCAGGGTTCTACAATTAAAGGTATTTATGATCAATTAATTGAGTCATGACGGCGCAAACACTACTAGTACCAGCAGTACCGCCGCACTGCCACGCTCAGGCTCACCGGCAGGCCCAACTTGAAGTTCCACCTCCGAGTCCGAGTCCTAATCCGAGTCGGCTGGCACTGCAGTTCCGAAGTCAGTTGGACTCGGAACCATACCAAAATGACTGATCCCATTAATGATCACCGTGACGATAACCTTTCTGACAAGATGATAACATTCCGAAGTATCACAGCCATGTTGGAGACGCTGCAAGATCCTTCGTTTGATATTGGCTTATCCATGGGGAAGGCGTCATTGACGGCCTCACTCCCGGGCCAGTGCCCAGTCACAGTGCAGAACCAAGATGAGCGTCACTCGCTGGCGGCGCTGGCCACCCTTCTGGTCAGGCACCACGGATTCACAGCTGTGACCTTGAACTTGAAGGAGCCTTCAACACCGGATTCTCCCACTATGGAGCTTGTTGTATGCAGTCATGGACAAGATCAGGGCTTTACGCCCATAGTCAGTGATTCATGCACTCGAAATGATTCCTCGAGTGCCTTGGGTTACAGCGGCGATAAAATTTCTATTTCTCATCCAGATGCAAGCAGCATCGACCCAAGCGACCCATTGCCATATGTGAGAGAGACTTGGTAAGAACCCAGCTTCTCAATTTCTCGATTTTCTCATGCTTTCTACCAGGACATCCCAATCATTTCAATCCCATGCAGCTGCGGTCATTAAACTCCTCACCGCAGCGGATCAGAATAGTGGAGATACCCTCGGTATCTTCACATATGTGGCTGCGAAGGACTACCAGAAAATGCTATGGATGTGGCAGCACGAAGATTGTTCCAAGCCGTTCTACAAATGTCTCCTTGATGTCCCACCATCCCGGGCCAAAGCCGGTCGTCGTCCTTTTCCAGTTCCACAGTCGATAACGACCTCTTCGGGTAGGCGAGACGCCGACTTTCTCGAATCACTTTCGCAGCCTCTCAATGAATACTTCCTAAAACTTTCTAAACTTGGGATCCCGAACCTGATGAAGTTGGCGGTCGACTACACAACCGATTCAGACCTTCCCCCCATTTACACCATGAACACTTGCGAAGAAGTCCACCGATTACTATGCCATCTCCTCCGGTGCTATGATCGTTCTCTTCTAGCACTTGATAAGTTCACAAGTACACCTTTGTCGGACAAGAAGATGGAGGATTTCGAAGCCGCTGTCCATTGTTTCACCACGTGTGCTCTTATGCTCCAGGACTTCGCTTATTCCTCTATTCTCGTGGAACATATTTCTAGGATCCAACCTGTGGACCCTCGTGCTCGGCGGCTTGATGGTTGGATAGATGCGGAAGAGGGTGAGGAAGTGCTGGATTCGGAACTCGTCGGCGATGCTTACGCCAATTGGTTGCGGTCGCGGGTCGTTTATTTTGAGGCCACGAATAACCTCATTGGCATTGCCTCTCAGTTTCGTGGTGTATCTCTCAAAATTCTTACCATTCAGCATGCAGAAGTGGCTTTATGCTCCTGGCGGGAGGTTGTTGCAGAAGTCTTGTCTTCCTCCAGTCCTAGTGGCTCCTCAAGTTGCGGTCTGCAGGATGCGATTTTGGCAATTGAGAAAGTGATATCGAGGAACATAAGCTTTGGGAAGCAGCTAAAGGGCGACATGTTGTTGGGCAAGAACTTCCATGGAATGCCCCACTGTGAAGCCTTCCTGGCCAGCCTTATCCACCGCTCCAATTCACTTGAAGCTCACGACATGGACAGCTTTACTGTAGGACATCTCTATTCTCAATATACCATAGCATCCTTCTGATTTCTTATCATGTAGAATTTGAACCCCATCTTCGCGGTTTCCGACAGGTGCTGTGCTGCATGTTTTCACTTGTTGTCCCTTTTAGGTATCCCAGAGCCCCTGCAGTTCCATGGGCAGGATTCACATCGGGAGGTTATCGCATGTAATCTGCCCCCGTATCTCCCGGCTCCCATCATCGACTCCATGATAACCCACTTCGGCGCAAAGTTGAATGTTGTCATACAGAAGTTGTACTCTGCTACTCAGTCTGAATTGTGGCAGCAGAATGACTCTCGCGTTGCATCAACTACTACTAAGTTTCCTTTCTTCTCTGATTTCTTGAACAGGATTTGCAGATACCTGACTTGATCATGGCGTCACCCCCAAAGCCCTGTATTACTTCGTTATTTTTCCTGAGACGTAACATTTTTGTTTCCGTCTGTTCCAGGACACTATGCACCCAATTTAGTTCTCATGTACAATATATAACATTGCTTGTGAACTACCGCAGATGCAAGTCAAAATCTCAGGACTGTTACTTTTACTGAACAGAAACTTATGCGTCTTTTTACTTGTCTTACCATGGCACTTAGTATACTCCTTGCCAGTGATACAGTGGTTCCATCACTGTGGATACATCTAGAGTTATAGTAATTTTGTTGTGGCTTCTAACAAAACTATGTACTGCACGCCTTGAATATACCATTTCTCAATGTTGGGCAAGAATGCTGCTGCCATAGTCCTTGCTGCTCGTGGTCCCTGTCATCCCTACCATCAGCTGTCAATGCTCAATATCGTCGTTGTCGCTGTCACTTCCGTTATCAAGCCACCGCCGTCGCTGGACATACATTCGTCTGTGTCATTGAGGCCATCGCCAGCTCGCGTGGGACGAAGAGCGCTCCGTGCAGGATGGAAACCTAGCCGCGTACGCTGCGAAATGTGCCATAACATGCACTGATAAAATCTCGTAAATAAATGAGATGCGAGTGCTTTGCGCCGTTACAGACTTGTCTTGAACGGAGACCCAGTGATTTTATCTCTTTCTCTTGACACTAGGAATATCTACAGATAGATATGGCACTCTGGAAGCCATATTTAGCTCAGGTCATGCAAGGACCGAAACATACCTTTGAAGCAATAAGTCATTATTCTTGCTGGAAGTCGCGAGTGTGGTCGTTCCTGAGGCTGCAGCATCCCGTGAGCAGTAGGAAAGTGCTAGGTCCTGTAAGCAACCCGTCAGCAACAGGGGGGAATTGTGTGATAGATAAAACATAGCAGCAAGCGGCAATATCAATTGCCATTCGTTATCGCGTCCAGTGCTTGAGTTCCGGAATATCTACGGTGTACATGAATGCCAGTAAAGAAAAATATTTAGCAGTTGACCTACAACAAAGTTTAGCATAATGATAATTGAAACATGAGAGACTGACCTTCTCAAAACATTCCTCCCGGAATTGGTGTCGCAGGCCAGGATTTTTTAGCCGCCTCCATTTTCGTACATCTCTCGCCCGATACACATATACCTCATCATGATCTGCTGGGGTACCAGAACCCTCGTTGTCCACTAAATGGACCGTCAAACTCATCCAGTCCCCGAACGAGTAGCCACGGATCGTGTGGCGTTGGTGGCCTCGATGATATCCCTCCCTGAAAACTGCTGTGAGTCCGCAGATTGATTCAGGAAATGATCGCTTACATGTAGCAAAGCTTTTTTACTTTAGCGGCTTCTATCTCAGCCGAATATCGCGAGAGGACAGTGTGTAATGGTCCTACTGCATCAAAGCTTGGCGACAGGAGTCGTCAGCGCCAAAGCAATGGTAACGAATTCATAGTCATAAAGACAGAGCAAAGGAAGGTGTTGGTGGTGAGCGAGCGGTGGAATGTGACGGTTGAGGGTCAAGTGTGGTCAGCGTTGACTTGGTTGAAATATATACCTGTACGCCTGCATACAAAAGTTTGTTTGAAAAGGTCGCTTTTAAATCAACTTGAATACATGGTGGACTGTCAGTTGCGCACCATAAGAATAATGTATTGTTAGTAAAGACACCCTCCACCCGCACCCAAAGTTGCAGGTATGGGTTATGCCCTGGGCAAACACCGCCCACCCCACCAACCACTGTTCGACCTGACGACATCCTACGCCGGTCAATGGACACGGCACCGGCTGTGCGCCAGGTGGAAATGGGAAGCCGGGGATACGCAGGCCTTGGTCAGCAAACGACGAGTGGGAGGGGATGGAGACGCACCTGGAGACCAGGGGTCTTGCCCGGTTTGTCTACTTAGTTGAGAGGCAGCCCAGGTAGAGTAGGATGATAAACATCTAAATATTCCTGTGAAATACCATTTTTACATGGTCTTATAGAAGCTCGGCCATACAATATAAGCCATTCTGATGAGCATCTAATTATTCCTGTGAAATACCATTTTTTTCACTGTCTTATAGAAGCTTGGCCATACAATATATCAGCCATTCTGATAAATATTTAATTATTCCTTTGCAGTGCCTTTTTTTTTACAACCTTGTAGAACCTTGGCCTATATGGTGGACAGGCCACTATGATAAGCATAAGTCTTATAGAACCTTGACCACACAATATACCAGGCTCCGCTCACCTCCTCCTCATCCCTCACGAAACTGTACGTCCGTCAATTGATATGGTGGCGTGTATTTGTGAGGCAAAAAAGGAGCGATGGTGGTGTTTGTGCATCTGCTGTGGCCATCGATGTGATCACCGTTCTGATGTGTGTTTGTGAGGTGTAAACGGGAGAGGGACGCAATGTTTTTGCGCACCTTGGAGAGCTCCGTCGACGCAGCTGTCCTCGTCGCCGCCATAGTCAGTACCCTCGTTGTCCTCGTCTCCGTCGTCTTGGCCTTTGTTTTGGCCATTCCCGGGCTTCGGCTTTACAACATGACATCTAGTAATAGTGGCCGTTGGTAAATGAAACCATTTCCAGCAATTTACTAAAAATTTCGGTCTACTGGAAATAATGGTGATACACTAGCCAAGCGGTAAATATTTCATGGCCTACATTCTATTAGCAAGCGAAGAAAAATCCAGTCCCAACTATTTAAAAGCAAAGACTAACGGCTATAATTAAATAGAATCCGATACTTTTCGACACGACCCACGAAAAAAGAATGGAGTTGCGGTCAGCAAGCTTCAGGCCTCAGAACGCTAAAGCCGCATGGATCTGCGACGGGCCTCGTGGGACACATTGCATAGGCTTAACCCGATCCTTGTGATCCCCACGCTTGGAAAAGACCAGGTCGTTGTCAGGGCTGAACCCCCATGGAGATGGATGCGGAGCAGGTGTCGCTGTCTTGGCGCGAAGTTCCTGACCTAAATCGAAGACAGGGTCAGTTTTGAAAAACAGAGAATGAACCGTGGCCAAAGCAAGTGTATTTATGGATTATGTTGTGGCAATAATGGTCCATGTTCTGACGTAACCCCGTCAGTAACCTCACGAGGTCAATCTCGTCGTAACCTTGGCAGCAAAGTCAATTGACGGTCATCTTGTTGCTTTCACAGATCTGGGCTCACCAAAAGGGTCTGGAAAGGGATTACCGGTGTCATTCACAAGTCACTCATAAGAACAAATGAATTTGACGTACTCTCTATTTCTTCACCAGCGACAAGGAATCCAAAGAAAATGAATGCATGCGGAAGCGCAATTCAGGCAAACTATTGTTGCACATGGGATGATATATCACTTACTATGATCTTGGGCCATATTTGGAACGGCGGCAGATGCCCAAGCCCAAGCGTCACGTATACCAAGGTAAGACCGTAGATGAGGGTGACCACCCACATATGAAAAGAGTACCTAGATTAGTTTGTATGAGTGATTAGTGAACGCACAAGCGGTTGCATGTTGCAATTATGCCAGTCACGAGACATTCCAACGAGAGGCCTGTAGCAATAAAGTAGAGTGGCGATTGAGATGTGAAGAGAGAGAATACAAAGGGGCGGCCACCCCGGAGCGCCTCGTCCTGCGCCAAAAAGTCGTAGGATGAACTGCCAGACATTTTTTAAGTACATGTTGTTGTTGGCTTGATTGCTTCAAACGTCGAACTGAAAGTTCCAGGCAGAGATGGTGGTTGCGGCGTGGGATGTGAAATCGATTTCTCGACGACTTTAACGTGTTAAAGGCGGTTGCAAGCGACCGAGTTGTCATTATGCTATGACTGTATTCACTTATTTCGTGCTTTGCATCTGCTCCTCATTGCTAGGTAGGTAGCAAAATTTTTGAGTACATTCACCAGAAATCCAATAGAGCGAATCACAATCCATATCCTACCCATACATGTCATCCATGGCCAGAACCATCTCATCATCACTGAATTCTTCACGCTCCCGGTCAGCGTGCCCATCACTCAAATCATCGGCATCTTCCCAATCATCCCGACTTCGTTCCCATTGTTCGGTATCGGATCCTTCTTCATTGAACGCCTGGTTGTTGTTTGCACCTGGATCTAAGTTTTCAGGGACCGCTGGCGTCACTTCCGATTCCATATCGCATTCAACAGAATGGGAAGACCGATTGGAGGGCGCGACCCTGCTCGAAGCTTGACCATGTGTATAGGTATGCCCGACGGCGAGACCCCAGTGATAGCGCATGGTCATATCGCGGTCCACAAATCTACAGGAGAGAAAAAAATTGAGTACCTGAGAGTATACTATCAAACCATTATAGGACCTGTCAATGTAGTAGTAAAGCCAGTCGTTCGAATCAGCCGCACAGCGTGACAGGCCAACCCCATCACGATGGACTCTTCCTTTTGCAAACCTGGGCATAACGTGGCATCCCCGCAATACATCCCTTGGATCTACAAATCCAAACGCACCATCACTTGCCATTGGGGGAAATCGAACACAATCCAAACGAAGGTCTTCCCAAGCAACGCCATGGCTTCCTACATATTGGAACCATCGCACCCATAAGAACTCCAGCTTTCTTGGCCAATAGTCCAGCATCCCAGTTCCTGTGTAAATAACGTTTGTGTGGAAAATTCCAAGAACGCGTGCATATAAAAATGGATGGTTTGCATTCCCCTCAAGGTCTTCGGGATTTGCAAGGAGCGTGATATCACAGTGGGAGGTGTTGGGATTGACCACATCCTGACATCGTCGAACATCATAGGTCGTGTAATTGAATCGGGCGAGATGATGGCGGTATATGCGATCATGTTTGAACAGCACCGAGTTGCAGGCAGTTTGGATAGTCTCATGTGGTTCGGTGAACAATAGGTCTGCTAACCCATAGTTGAAAGGCTGGGATGGAATGCCATCCGCCGTGGAAGCTTCTTCGGACAAGACAGCTTTGATTCGAGGAAGTAAATGATCTTTGAGTTTCGGAATGAAGTCCTGGCAATGAATAAGCATGACTTAGTTTGTCTCGGTCACGAGCATGAGCCAATACCTTGACCGCAGGATCACCTGCATGTTTCTGCAAGAAAAGCGGGATACTCTCAGGAAAATTTTGAGATTTCCCAATATTGTGATGCACGTCAGGTTTATTGGAGACGTCCTCTTGCATAGTCTTCCCCGCCTTTCGGTATTGTTCGCGGATACGACGGATACGGGTCTGCCGCCGCTCGATGCGCATCATTTGCTGAATAAACCGTTTGCGACTTGTGCGGGTATACCATGCTTTTGGCGAGCGGTGCTCCAGTTCACCCTACAAAGCTATTCAGAATAAATCATTTTCGGTTTGGATTTGAAGATACTTACCGGCTCTGTTGAGTAAGAGTCTGTGGTGCCATATCTTCTAATTGTAGCAGTGTAATCACCCAGGGCGTGAGCCTTGTATGTATTGAGATTGAAATGCTTAAGACGTTGAGCATTAGTCCTCGGATCGACAGTGTCAGAACCGGAGCGACGGCCTTCGGTATTATTTTTCTTTGCTGCCTCTTTAGCTTGCCGGCGAACGCGTGCGTTGAGCTCCCGTTCAAGCTCCCGAGTCACGAAGGCAGAACATGTCATGTCGTTGAATTCGCGAAGTTTCTCACCCAAAGAAATTGTGACGGCATCCATGACGTCGAGAGTCAAGTCATTGTGCATCCGTAATTTGGCCAGGCTGTGCCAATGTGCCGCCACAAACAAGAGATCCAAGATCTGTTGATTGTGCGGTTCTGGATGCAATCCTTCAAAAACAGGAATAGCACACTGATCGACATATAATGAATATGGTAACCTGAGAAGACTTTATCATACCTGCAAGAGATTCTCGTAATCCCGGGCAGCCATGTTTTTCAGTTCAGAACAATTAACTGGGAATCGTCGGATCGCATCCCTTCCAAAAGAAGGGAGTTGCCGATAGCTTTGTCCATAATTAGGATCGGCGACAGCAATACATCAATAAATGTCTTACCGACGATCTAATTCTGCAACCAAATTTGCTCCCTGGTGTGATTCCAGAATCCGCAGGAGATGGATGAAGAGGCTTTTCCAAACACCCAGCTCCATTTCATGCAATAAATCGACTACCAGCATCAAGTACAAAACGAAGCCGAAGCGTCCCAGTCTACCAGAAAAGGCATTCTAAATCACAAGAGTTAATTGCAAAAGTTAAGCATAACATTATTATAGCAACAGACATACTAGGTTTGGAACCAAAGAAGTCTCTTTCAGGAAATTATCCACAGCTGTACTATTCACTTGTTGGTGCCTTTCATATATTAGCTTCCGAGCAGCGAAAACCAAGTTCTGTCGACCACGATCATCGACACGAGCCAATGTTACCCGACGTTGTATATCCGAAGCTGTCCCAAGGTTATGAAAGTGTGACATCGGGGTGAGACACCGTGGACAAGGGCAAAGGGCAGGCATTTTACGAATACTAGCGAGGAGGATTCTGTGTAAAGATTGCTGTGTCAGTTCATTCCAATTGGTCACGGTTGTGAATAGATGGCGTACTTCTCAGGATAATCCGCAGAATAGGTGAATATTCGGGGGTAGAACCGTCTTGTAATCCCATCACAGCATGTAATCACGATGCCGTGCACCCAAGCTTCCAGAAACTCATCATCAAGTAGAATCATCCATTGGGCGTGCATGAGCTCCCGAGCGCAGTGCGCCATGAATTGATCACTGGGTTCTTTTCCTCCTGCTGTCTGCTTGGTGGCAAAATCCTTGAAGGCCCCAGGAAGCTATTGCATAGATGATCAGCCATGATCCGGCAATCAGCGAACATATGGCACCCACCGAATGAAAATACGCAATGTGGTGACAGAGATGGCATGAGGGTTTACACCGGTAATATTTGGATTCGTTTCCGAAAAACATGTAAAGGGGCCAAATCTTCGCATCACCAAAAGATGTCAGGTGTGTAACATCAGACCAGAACATCAGTGCAACGACCACGCGTGGAAGTGAGCAACCTGGCTCTGCAGGAGAATCTTGCAGTTCGCGATGGGCATCGATGAAGGCAGGAGATGTGTACAGTTCACCCTGAACACGCACCGGGTGAGGAACTTCGCCCGGCTGCCAATTCAGCTCGAATGGTTCGTAATGAAAATGCCGATGATTTCCTGTTGAGTTCGAAAGCTTTTCCCAAATGACCGAAACCAGACTGCGGTGATAGAAGTCGTCAATCGTGTAACTTTGAGGACCAGCGTCAGGATCTGGGGAGACGCCACGGCGAAGCTGATAGGGTACTTCAATTGTCACAGGCGTATGTTTCCATCCAGCATCCTCATCCAACCATTCTTCATCTTCACCGCTTGCTAGAATATTATTGATCTCACTCCATTTGGTGTCTCGAACGGCTGCAGGCTCGAAGCCACAATGTCCAACAATGTCCAAAAGCTCATTAAAGCTAGACTGAGATTTCTGGACGCCGCCATTCCAATACCAGTCGCCTAAGCGGAATGAGCTGTGGTTCAGATAAGGATAAAATGTTGGCGGAGCGGATGTGGAAGGGGCTTGAGATGGGATATCAGATAACTCGTTGCACTCCTCTGGATCGTGCGAAGGCAATTCTGCAGTGTGGTACAGCCGTGATAGCCCGAATATGTTGCGTACTGTCCTGAACACTTGGCACAGTCGACGGCGTACCGCTCCTGAGCTCGAGCCCAACGACGAACTTGAAGCCGTTCTATTGTTTGCCGTTGACTGCGAAGTAGACGCGATAGAACGGATGAGGGATGGCGGTGGTAAAAGTGGTGGCGGTTGCGGCAGTGGATCTCTGAATCGTAGAGGGAGTCGACGATTAAGTCTTCGGGTCCATGGTGCACGCTCCATCATAGACATATGGGAGTCATTGGCTTGGTTTTCATCATCCGGAACAACACCAATCTACAAACAACGTTTAATGAGCGGTTATCTTTCTTCATCCTCAAAATAGGTACCTCGATTGCAACCACTGGGTCTGCTGCCTGGGGTGCCAAACCCACCAGAGGCACTTCATCAGTCTCCAAAGACAATGAAAGAAGTCGACGCCTCTTGGGACCTTTCCAGAGCTGTTTTGCCTTGTCCAGAGCACTGGAAAGGCGCTTCTTCGACGATTGGCAGGTGCGCTTGTGGTTGGTGAAAGCACTGAACTGCCAGAAAGATCGGCCACACACACAAACTGACTCCACACTCCGTCCAAGTAAGGGCACACTCATACTAGTGGGCAGGTTCCCGCGAACTTCAGGACCGGTGCGGGTTTATGACAGCGGATGAATCATTGGTAGGGCGTCCGTGACTCAGACGAGTGAGTCAAGTAGGATTCAAACCCAGACTCGCAGATGGCTTAGTTATGATCATTTGTTTGAGGCTGAAAATTGTATGAACTCGAAATTCTACTGTACACATGATTTAAGAAGGCAACTACTGCCGTGACGATGTGAGTAGGATTAAAACATGAACTTGAAGGGCTTATAAAGGTGTATCTCCGATGTTCGAAGCATACTGTCAAAAGAGTAGGAGTTGGATGCTCACCGTGGCCCTCCGCATCGCACACCATGATGCGCAGTCACCGCGGGCCTGTTCCCAGTGGTTGACCTGCAAACTTGGCATGAAGTTGAGGGTCTTCCCAACAGTTCAAGTGACATTTCCTCATGGTGAATGGTCAGCGCGAGAAACAGGGCATCACTGTCAGCATGCTCTACAACAAGATTGTGGTGAGACGCATACACCCCAAGCGGTGTGCAAATCAGCTGCGTGGAGTCAAACGGATCACTAACCTCGTCCGCCTGCTCATCATTGACGAGATCCACCTCTTACATGACGACCGTCACATGTGGGCCTGTGCTCGAAGCTGTCAATTCGTATGCAGGACATACGAGCAAGTATCTGATTTATTGGGCTGTCGGGAAGTTGCAACACTCCTCTGTGTCGATCCCAACCGGGCTGGTCCAGTTTTCCATTACATCCACATACTACTAGCTAAATTATAAAGCGGTCACAACGACTATGATCATGGCTGGATTATTATTATCATTGAAGTAAAGAAACAGAACTTAAATGTCACACGCCTGTCTTTGTCGCAAACTTGTTTAGGGCAGGCCTCCAAAATCACGTGAAGGAGTGGCCTTGCCGCAATTATTAATAATAGTATCATTACGGTGAGGGTTCGGCGATAGTTTAACAAGCCTGAGCAGTACCCGCTTACATTGTAAATTCACTACCACCTACTAGTACTACCAGTAAATTTTTGAATTATGGACTTAGAAACAGTGAAAATGTATATTACAACGATCTTGATGACTGAACTTTAAGCTTCTCGGATTTTCTTCCGCCAATGAATGGGCTGTTCCAATCCAAAGAGTGAATCTCAGGCTAGAGGAACAATCTGCGGAATGTATCATAGAAAGCAGAGAACACCCTATTAGGGCTCAGGTAGGGTGAACTTAGAACAGAATCCGGAGAGCTGCTCCGGGATGTGCGCTGGACTTGCAAGTGCAATTCCTGTATGAGGACCTCTAGCTGGCCCTACTGCAATAAAACGTGAGCTGAAGCTTGAAGCCGTATTTTTTTAGCCACCCATCCGAACGTCATGCACAACAATTAGTTTTAAACCCCCCACCTACATCGTAGTATTTGCCTCGTTTAACCATGTACACCGTAGACTTAGTTGTTTTTAATCCTCAAGAAATGACTATAATTGACTTTGCTGCGAAGGTTACGACCTCGTGCACGTGAGGTCCAACCACCCCTTTTTCGTTGCTGACCGGGTTATCGTCAGAACATAATCCGTAAATACACTTGCTTTGGGAACCGTTCATTCTCTGTTTCTCAACACTGATCCTGTCTTCGATTTAGGTTAGGCACTTCACGCCAAGGATGTCATTGGCATTCCGTAAAACCCGCTCACGCCGCTTTCCATCCCCTGTATTTCCTTTGCAGCCACCGACCGTAGGCAATGCGGCCTTGGCGGAATGGTTTAGAGGGCCCTGTACTGCTGGGCCAGTTTCTGGAGGGTCAAGGACCCCGGGAAGGAAACACTCGTTGTGAAGGCCAAATACGACCGGTTTCTCTCAGCAGCTCGTATTCAATAGCCAGCACTGCCTCAACTTTCGGGCGAGGACGCCCTCACGAGTCGGATATCATCCATCGATTCCTCCCAGCTTGTCATCGGCATTCCGTTCTAAAACCCGCTCATGCCGCTTTCCATCTCCTGTATTTCCTTTGCAGCCACCAACCGTAGGCAATGCCTTGGCGGAATGGTTTAGAGGGCCCTGTACTGCTGGGCCAGTTTCTGGAGGGTCAAGGACCCCGGGAAGGAAACACTCGTTGTGAAGGCCAAATACGACCAGTTTCTCTCAGCTCTCGTATTCAATAGCTAGCGCTGCCTCAACTTTCGGGCGAGGACGCCCTCGCGAGTCGGATATTGAAATGCATGCAACAATAGTAAAGGTGGGCAGGCGTCAACGTGACTCTGCATTTATGGTGACGTCCTCGACAGCTCCTAAACAGAGCTCACTCGCTTTCATGCACATGATGACTGACACGGATCTTGTGACCTGTGCGGGTTTCGGTCGGTTTCTCGTAAAAAAGGTGAGTCCTGCACGTTATATATATTACCCATTTTTGTTCGGTTATTTCATCACTCAAATGTTGGCTCACATCCGCATGACGCAACCTTACCTTTAACACAACAGCAACAACCGCAGACAACGGCAGAAGACGAAGAGAAATGCAGCGGGGAGTGGTGCACCCACCCCCGCTGCCATAGATAGATAAGTTTTTATTTGTTCTATCTTACAACACCTATCACCAACCGCGACAACGCACAACATATAACGCCCACACCACACCCATACCCACATCCACAAAGCAAACACAAACGCAAACGCGAAGACTAACCATCCCTCCCACAACCACAGCGGCATGTCATCAATGACCACGCCCACTCCCGTTAGGCGACATCCACATGTCAGCACCATTTGTGCCGACATCCCACATGGATCACCACGGCCAACGGCTCTCCAAATGCACCTCGCGGACACGCTCTGTCACGTCAATTGACGTCGGTGCAGCAACCGCAAGGTACCCAGGAGGGTGACACGGATGACGACGATGTATTGGTGCCGACGGACATGGGGTGGCAACAGTTAGTAGGGTAAGCAGGTGTTCCTACGTCCTACGCCTGACCATCTCTCAATTTTATTTTAATAATACTTATCATAAATTTTCTACATAGTGAGTGACCTGCGGCCCCGTACTCGGCGGGCACGGGTTTTGACGGGTACGGGTACGGGTCGTGGGAAAAAACCTGTGACAATCATTACACAATGACTTGGACATCCCAGCTGTATTGGCTTCTCACGGAGGCCGGAGCAGTCAAATTTGTCGTTATACGACAGGTCAAGCTGGTCAGTGAGGGGAAGGTGCACGGGGCCGAGGTGGTATCACAAGGCCATATTAGGTTGTGTAATGTTGCTGCTCTTGTGCTATTTGCATGAATATATCAAGTTGAACAAGTGATCTCTGTTTACAACTAAGTAATATCGATAACATGAACTGTGGGATCCCAAGTGGGAATGATAATAAACTAGCCAACTCCAGTCTTATTTTTTTTGTCCCAGAATTACCCAGTCCTTGGGCTTTCCTTCCAACTCCAAAACTACGTCACGATGTGTGAAATAAACCCAAGCAACACGACCTGGTGTACAGGTGTGTTCGGGCAACATGGGACCTGGGTCCCACTTCCCAATTGCATGGAATAAGTACTGTGATCTGATAATAACAATATCGCCAGGGTTGTACCTAAGGTGTTGTCTGTCAACCCAAAAGATATTCAAAAGGTTGAGGCACTTGCGTTAGGCACAAATTCAGGTCCGGTAAATACAAACCACCCCCAACAAAATTACCTCCACAGGTCAGAACACACAACTCAAAATCATTCTGATCAATGTGAACATCAACCTGAAGCTTCCAGACTGTAGCTGTACCCAGGAAGCAAGATTGTTCGATATCTTGATACCAGCGGCCAGCCTTGTGAGCTCGTTGCAGGCGGTTCCATTCTTTCGGACACAGTCATTCCAATATCTTGTTGAGATATGACGTGTGCTTTTCTGTGGCTTGTAAGTAACGACGGGAAGACTTTAATCTTTGGGCACTATGTGTGCCAAGGAGATCAGCAGAGGGAACGAGCCCCTCGGCCTGAGTTACTTTGAGAAAGTATCAAATCTGACAAAACCATAGTACTTACTTCATGTGCTTGTTGGTGCCATGACTGTACATCGTGCCTTAGCCCTATGGGTTCATGAGCATCAGCAGAGAACGGATCCTTGGTGTTCTCATGCATTAACTGTGCAGAAATGATTCAGCCAGAGACATTTAAAGATTACGATTATTACTTCTTTATTTCCCATATCTTCCTCATCTGAGAGTATATCGTAATCCAGGAATGGATAATGTGCTGACTCTTGATGTCGCTTGTCGTCCCCCACCTCCGGACAAACTGGTGGATTCTCCGCAAATAAATCTTGTGCTGCTTCAAGCATGAATTGGACCTCTTTTTCCTGCAAATCTTCATTATCACAAGTATCACCATCAGGAATGACAAAGTTACATTGAACCCATCCTTGACCTTAACCTTGACCTGATGTCCACCTCCGGTACCTGCACCTCCTGTACCTCCATCCTTTGTACCTTTACCCTTTGTACCTCCACCCTTTGTACCTTCACCCTTTGTACCTCCATCCTCTGTATCTTCAAGTTCATGCTCTCCTGCATATATTACCAGCCATTCAGGCTCATCCTCTACGTCCTCTACCCATCTCCGGGAAGTGCCACAAGAAGGAAAATTAGACGCTTGCATTTCTTCAAAGCGCTGTTGGGCTTTTTGAATGCATTCTTGCGTGATCGCTCGTTCTCGCAAGTCCGCTAACCTAATTCCCTTACATACAACTGTATCTAATCATTTTTTCTGTCAAAGAAAGTAAAAACTCAATTAGCTGGAAACACTCACTGCCGGGCTTCTCCAAAAAATCACCAAACCATTTTGCACGCTTCTCAAAAAATTTGGCCTCCAGTTCAACCAATTTTGCTAACTTAATTCGTTTGACTTGGTCATTTGAGAATCGAGGGGTACGCTGACCGCGGACTGGTGGTACGACGTTGTTTTTTCGGGCTGGTAGTGGCACTGCCCCACTTCTGGTGTTATGGATCCGTCTCTCAGATCCCCCAGCCAGAGCCTATCATGATGATAGCCATGTGTGAGTAACCACTGGCAACAGAGGCACAAAATTATAACTTTGAAAGACCTACTCCTCTTTTGCCTTTAGTACTTTTAGCCTTAGTCATTGCTGTTCAACTATGGTACTATTAGTACTACTAGCACTGTATATTACACTCCAGTATCGGTATAGAAAGAGTGAAAGCATTCTTCAACTTGACGCTTTCAAGTTTTATTCGGAGATTGTTTAGGGCCGGTTCAAGCCTTTTCAGAACCGGCCCTAAACAATCACGGCATAAGTACGAATTCTTGCTTGAATAGTCATGCTTTCCGTTGTCCTCTGCATTTTCTGCCCAGTGCCAGTGTGTGCAGGAAAACCCTACCCAGTCGTTGCTTGCATACACCGAGGCTCCGTACTACTAGTAGTAGTCGTATTCAATTAGGGATGAACGTTTGCGAACAATGAACCGGCCCTAAGTTATCATGCAATAAAATAGTTTTAGTCAATGTTCGAATTCAATCACAATACTCTGGTGTAAAATGAGAAAAAAGGCTAGAGTCAATGTAAGTCACGCTTGGGGCTTACTTCAGTGTAGAGTTCAGAATTGATTGGGTGCACTGGACAGAACCATACCTTGCATTATATAGACATTGAAGCAACGGCCGACTTGGACAATGACTCGGACAGTGACTCGGACGATGAAGCGAGTGAAAGCAAGCTTTGTAGGTGATCACTCGCAAGCATTGCAACAAGCTAACTTGAACTTGGTTCCAGTTGCAAATGAGGATTTACACGCCCGCTCGGGCGAAGAATATCTTTTCTATCATCAACCACTTGAACTTCCAGATGCTGACCTAGCTCGGATTGCCCAAGAGTTCACTGAAAAGTATGGACCGTGTGCCCAACGTTATATCCCGGAAGAGGATGTGCCCCAGGTTACCCTGCTCCCAACTATATACGATGCCCCGCTCTGGATGGTACCAGTCCACGTAAGTACGGTTTCTCCAGTTTTCCCGTCGTACTGATGTTGTCTCGACAGCGCATGGATGAACAAAACATCATCTATCGTTTGCTGTTTAACTCCACAGTTTCCTCTCAGCAGCCGAAAATACTTTCTGCTTTCACCCGGCCTTCTCTTCCTGGCAAAATTTATGTGGAGGCAAAATCCGAACGCGACATTTGTGAAGCCTGCCGTGCTCAGACTAATATCTTTATACGAGACATTGTCCGCGTTCCCATCGAGGAGGCAGTATCGTTACTCACTCTCTCCGTGTCCTTTTTCAATCCCCAGGTAGGGAGCTGGGTCCGGATTGCGTCGGGCCTATACCGTGGGGATCTAGCCTACATTCTTGTGGTTAAGAGTCATATATCCGCCAAGGTAGCTCTCATCCCTCGCCTGCGATTAGAACGCAAAAAGCGGAAGGGTGCGGCCCGGAAAAGCCGGCCTCCCAAGTGTCTATTTGATCAAGATGGCATTGCCAACGCATATGGGCCAGATTCGGTGGAGAAGTGCGACCAGTGTTGGAAGTTTCAAAAAGAAATATACAAGAACGGCCTCCTCGAGAAACAATTTATTTTAGAGGACTTCGTTCAGGAACTGGCCATTCCGACGGTGGCCGAGTTGCTCGAATTTCAGGCAAGTGGGGGTGTTCAATCGAACGACCTCTCCGGTGCGTTTAATCAAATTTCCAATTCTTCTCTACGTCCTGGAGATCGAGTAGAAGTCACTTGGGGTCGATGGGCGGGGGTGATTGGCGAGGTGCATGCCATCAGCGCTGCCATTATCCAGGTCCTTCCCAGCGGAATGGGTGCTTCGGAAAATGTCATTGATGTTCCCGCTGTCCATATCACGAGGCACTTTCGGCCTGGCGACTTCGTCAAAGTCAGGTCAGGATGGGAGATCGGAAAGACGGGCTGGGTGGTTTCTTGCAATAATTCTGTAGTAACATTTCATGAGCCCTCCTCCACCGAGGTAAATTCATTCCCATTCATAATCCCCATTTCACTCCCCTCACGCATCTTTTGAAGGTACAGGTACTCGTCAGAGATCTTGATTTCTGCGAGGGACGATCGGACGCTGTTCCTAGCACACAGGTTGCACAGTGTGACACTGTGGATCCACTAGTCGGCCGGCGTGTTGTAGTTATTCAAGGACCCTGCAAGGACTACCGAGGTATCATCAAAGACGTAAATCACTTCCGAGGGGTCGCCATAGTGGAGTTAGAAGCCACGGTGCGAAAATCCATGTTCAAGTTTCGGGATTTAACAATATTTGAGTGAGTCTTATCGTTTCCAGTTGCGTTGCACCGAACTAATGCATCGCAGCCATGATGGTGCACTGCTGCCACTGCAAGAGTGCCCAATTCGAGTCATGGAGGCGAGAGAGTATACTGGATCGGGAACCAGCGTGCCCATGCGACCACCCATTCCTCTGTCGACCACTCCCCTCACGCCATCTACCCCCATCCCAGTCAACATGTTTTCAGAACCAGTCAGTCCCGCTTGGGACCCATCATCGCGGACACCTGGAAGGCCGGATGACAAGGCAGAAGGTACGCCATGCTGTCGATCTGTTCTGCATTGTGTGTCTGACTTCTTCATAGCCGATCTGGACCTTTGGCTCGCAGACCGCCAACTTTATGCCTTAAAGATTATGGTGACTTTTACTAAAGAATGGGCAGGTGGTACACTATTCGGTCGCCTTGGTTTCACCCTACCGTCATCCAATGGGGGAAATCGAACACATGTTGATGTTCAAATGCGTGATCGCCTATCGACTGTGCACACGAACATTCCTATTCAGTTTCTCGACCCGGTACATCCGCAAGGCCCTCAGGAGCTAGTGGTGGTGATCAAAGGTGACTCAATCACAGGTGACATTCTTCTGATTGATAAAATGAACAGGGAGGGGATGTGCGTCCTCGCAAAACCTGACACACCCCACAACCCGTTCATTGCGGTATCCAAAGAGCAGCTTGGTGTCATAAAAAAATTATAAATATCATTTTTTCACTACTACTGTAATATCATTTTGTCAATATCTATTTGTATTGCTCCCGCAAGCATCAATTCACACACTTTTACACTCCCAGTTTAGAAAACCAAACCTTCAGGCTTTTGGAGGAGGGGCCAGTTAATTCAACAGAGTCAATTCAAGCAACTGTGGCACAGCAATCGCGTGAGCTCCTTCCTTCGCAACTATACATAGTTAGCTGACGCGAAAATCACACAGTATTACAAGTTTGTGCTTGAGCAATGGCGTCGCTCTTCTACAATCACAGTTTGCAGCTGCTTTGAGACTCCATCACCCATTTAAAGAATTAACGCCATTAAATGTCATTGCAGAAAATTGAAAACAAAAACAAAAACAAAGTTTTGGCCGTGACTAATCACTATCGTTATCGGTAATCTCAATGATGTTGGCCTCAAGCGTCAAGGCATTCTCGTTCGGGCAGTAATGGTTCTTGAAGGCCTTTCATGTCATGATCAAGCCACAGGTGCACCTAGCAAACAAGGCGCGAAAGTCGGATTCCTTCAAACCTGGCCGAACTGGAGAATTGAGTTGCAATAATTGGAGTAATTCAGGTGATGTAGACGGAATACGACGACCACGCGCTGGTTTCCGGGGTGAAGGAATGTCTACCAATGTAGAATTATTCAGGTTGATGTCTGATTCAGTTCTTCAGCGTCTAGCTAACTGACTTGGTATGCGAAAAATTCACCACTCAATACATCAGACCCTTGGAGACGATGCCGTGAGGATCCTCCATTTTGATTCAGTTCAGCATCGTTACTGACTGATTCAAGTTGTTCATACGCGGGCGGGTGCGGTTCTCCAGGATCTGTATTGCGTCTGGAAATCAATGATCATCACTTCAACAATGTTGAAATGCCAACCTCTCGATGGATAGGACTGCACCGGCACTCCAATCTTGCCATATAGGCGTTCAATGTGAACTTCCACTCAAGGTCAGTATTTCTTTCTTAATATCGGAACCTGCTGAAACTCACCCATATATCCACATCTACCACGCGCACAACAAGCAACATACTGTCCGGCAAGGCGACCAGTCCTGACCATCAAGATAGCTGCTTCTATGAATTGGGACCGCCCTCGGGCTAAGACTCTGGTCACTGGGCAAATGCAGCATGGACCGTGGAACTGATGGGAAAGGCGGTGATTGGGCAACTCCGAGGGTGGGACTCGTTCGCCGTCTGCGTTTACCGGCCTGTCAAGAATCAGCTTATGCGTTCTAACACATTAATGAAGCATCAGGACACACCATTTCCAAACCTTCAGCCCATAGCCCTTATTGTGATTGAATTGGAGGACAGCGTTGGTTGAAGTACGGATTTGATGGAGATAGATGCAACTACTGGTACTACTATGGATCAAAGGCATGAGTCACAGAGTATGGTGGGTGGGTCACCGCTACATACCAGCACCGTCAACTGATGCATTTATACCCGTCCGATTCTCAGACTATGTTTGGTCCCATTTGGTCTAATCGAGTCAATACCAGTCATTCTGAGTCAGTGTCGAGTCAGAAGCCTTGGTGCCTGAGAGCTTTGCTGTATATATTCAGTAAATTCTGGCAGTATCGTCAACTCGTCAACTCGCAAATCTTTTCCCTTTTGACTCTTCCTTCTTTCAAGTCTTCCTGGACTATTGATTCAAATTGAATGTCTGAGGAGGAGGACACCCGGGCCACAGCAAGCCGTAAAAGGGCGGGCGCCCTTACACTTGGGCCAAAAAAACACCCGTAAGTGTTGAATTTTCAAACCTTTTGGATTTGGAAACTTACTGCTCTTATCCCTCTTTACAGCTGTCTCGCTAATCCGTTAGTCCATCACAGCCGTCACTTTGGCCGGACCATACATGCATTATGCAGTGTTTCGGCCCTTCTCACCAACGGTCTATTACGAGTGGGAGAACTGGCGGAAGAGCCGGATGAAGCTTTTACTTACGAGTTTGTCTCTCCCACGCTTCAATCATCCGTCCCTAATTTAACCACGCATAATTGTTCATCGTCACAGGCAGAGAAGGGAGCACCGAGTTTTTGAGGCATTGTTGCAGATGATCCCAGGTCTTGAGCAGCGTCTCATGAACGGTGACGGGGAAGATATGGGGAGTATAGCTGAAATGGTACGTCCAGTCAACAAGATCCTTCTGCCACTGATCAAGGCTTTTGTCCTTAGATACAAAAGGGGGTGTCAAGCGCCCGCTCTGATGACACGAAAAGTCTCAAGGGTCCTATATTGGATTGGATAACACCTTGAGGCCAAACCCTCAGCCCACCACTTGGGCGCAATGTCAAGATGGATCGTGGTTTCCACCATGAACGTACAGGAGCGCTGCTCTGCCCTGCAGGCTTGGATTGGGCCAATGCTGAGTAAGTGGATCCAATCTATCCTTCAGGTTCATCCTTGCCTCACACTAATTTATACAGAGTTAAAGAGAAGCTGCGAAGTGGAGAGATGGTAGTTTCCGGTGACCAATGGCCAGTCTTCCTATATGCAGGTTACGATTATGATCCGGAGGACCCGTGGAAGGGCTTGTTCAGAAGTCCGATTCTCGTTTCAGTGCATTGTATTTTATCCTCTGTTTCGTTGCTCTGTTATCTACCGACTCATTGCAGGCATATAAGCATGTATTCACGTCGCCAAGTTCCGTTGACAAGGAGAACAAGGCCACGCGATCTGGGAATGCACGAATCCATGGCATGACAGGTGTCACCCCAGCGTCACTCGCTTACATAGCGACTCAGGTCTGTCTGGTCCCGCCTCTGTTTTTCTATCACCCGCTATATAATCCGCTCCAGACTCGGTTCGCCCTCAGCTCCTCCACAGTTTTTTCGTGGTCCGACACGGTAACAGACTCCGAACGCTTCTACAGTAGCATTTTGGAACTTTTCGAGGACGTTGAAGAGAAGGAAGAGGTCAACGACCTCATGGTATGGTGGAATCGGTGAGTAGGTTGACAACTGCTCAGTGGGATCCAATGACAAGCCCATCCTCACAAGCCATATCTTTCCAAGTTATACCTCGGCTCAACGGCCGCTTGCAAAGAATAGCGCTCTCGCAAAGATCAAGGAGAAGAGGGCCCAGAGACAAGCAGCCGCTGCGGTTGCAGCTCCAACTGAGTGATCACCTCAGTTAGCGGGATAGGGCCTGGGGAACGTAATTTTTACCATTTGATTAGATTTGCAATGTAGTACCATATGTTGATAAGATTCCAAATGTAGCATACATCAGGAAATCCATCCCATTTGTTCATCTATGGTGCCATTCAGATGACAGCTGTGAAGACGCTGAATTGCAGGAAGCTTCCGACGCTATTCGTCCAAGCCGGCTGGTTCTTACCACGCAATACCTGCAACAGTAAGCCTTGTGCTAACTCATCCATATCTCTGGTTCAGGTGCAAACTGATCCCAACCGGCATTCTGACATATCTGGACAAGCAATGTCATACAGTTGTATCTGATCGAATTTGCCATTCTTACAACATCTGACAGCTTAATATGCTTCATATCAACGCTATCAAGCTTGTAATTTTCACCAATGCTATTTGATATTATCTGGGTAGGTAACTGTCTTCAGATTCATGTCTTCCTTGTTGATCTGGGCAAGTACTGCCAGCCAGGTGGGACCTATCACACCTGTCATACTTAATATGCCGATCGCTATGTGTGACTCTTGTATTACACTGTCATTTTGCTCCATCCGGCAGACTTTGCCATTTCTGCAAACTCTACTGTCTTTTATAAATGCAGATAGATATTTCTGTTTGATGTCCTTCTTGTTGATCTGGGCAAGTACTGCCATTCAGGTAGATCCTATCACGCCTGCCATGCTTAATATGCCGACCACTGCCTGCGACTCTTATATTATATTGTCATTTTGCTCCGTCTGGCAGACTTTGCCATTTCTGCAAACTCTACTGTCTTTTATAAATGCAGATATATATTTCGGTTTCATGTCCATCCAAGCAAGTATTGTAATTCAGACGCATGCTACCAGGTATCTAATTCTGCTAGGTATGATGAGAGCTACCAGACTTACATATTTGGCAAATTTTGGCAAGTCTTGTACCACATAGTCATTTCACTCATTCTGGCACACTTTGCAGTTTCTGCAAACTCGACTGTCCTATATCTTCCATTACCAGACAATGTATAATAGTTATATATATTATTCAAATAATTTATCTGCTAATCATTTATAATCTCATGTCATTTCGTCCACGTTTTCCCGATGATCGTCCATAGTCAACGAGGTCCTCTGACACCGGTGTCGGGAGTTTCAATATCTATTGCCGTTTTCAGAAAGGTTGTCACATCACACGTAACACGCGACTTTTGTCACTCTGGCACACGAAACGTCGGTGACCCGTTTCTCATCCAATTCTCAACATTTCTGTCTAATTCTTTCTGTTCTGTCATCCCCTCATCCCTCTCCAGGTGCACAACCAACTTTCAGGCCCCATTTCTCAAGTATGGGCATGATCAAAATTTGGGTCTTGTCACATCAGCAAAACCCAGTTTGGGCCATAGCATTTGCCCAAATTCCATAGCAAACCCTTCATTATGTAGCACTTGATAGCACTATGCAGCTCTGTGTGCCCACTACATATTCCTCTAAAAATCAAGCTGATACTATGCAGGTCCCCAAAAACCTAGGCTAAATACTTCTCACATTCGAGTTCACGAAATTCTCTAAGTCCTATCTTTGTTCATGTTTGGCACGGTTCCGTTTTATTTCGCGACATTGCCCACCGCCACTTTACCTTTCCCCCCATTTCAGACTACCCACGACCATGTGGAGGCTCCCAAACGGCGAGTGAACATGGATGGCAGCAATGGCATGAGTTGCATCGGGCATGGGTGGGTTCACCCATGCCCTTCTGTGAGTTTTTGCAGATTATTATCACATCCTGACTACTGGTGCCCCCGCCGCAGCTCTTGCTCACATAGGCCAACACCAAGGGGATGGCCATGGCAACAATGGCGAATAACAGGTGAGGGGCCCCCTCTTCTCCAGCACCAGCGACACCCCCAAGTGCCGGACACAGCGGGGATGTGCAGCGGAGGGTTGTGCACCCACCCCTGCTGCGTTGGTGATTCCTTTAAATATTTCATTGTTTTTTTTACTAACAACGTTCTAGCTATGCCCACAAGGCCAATGAGGACGATGACGCCACAATGGGGACGACGAGAACGAGGCAGACAATGATTACTGCATAGGACCCTCATGCCAAACAAATGCACCAATGGTCCAGTGCTTAGCAAACCCATGGACGTGCGAAGTGTCCCTGGTGGTCAGACATTCATCAATGCCATAGGTTTTTGCCTGCCAAAAACCACAGATGCGGCCGGAACAGCTGGGTGACGCATAAGGATTTGCCTTTTAGCATCCCACCACGCATTTTGCATATGTCTGGGACACAAAATGACGCAGCCCAAACATGTCGAGGGCAGCAGGGTCAGCCAGATCCTCACAGACACACACCGCCATGACATTTGATGTGCACATGGCCTCTGTGAGGCCAAAGGAATGGTGCGTCTCTGACTCCAAACCTGTCAATGTGCCTGCTGATCATGTCAATGAGTTGCCATCCCTGAGTATTGGTGTCACCACAGCATGCCTGTTGGATGTCGAGCCGGAGAAGGATCGTTGGCGAGGGATCGTGCAGGACTGGCATGGGGCTGGATTTGCTGATACCCTGGGTATGGCTTGGGGTCAAAGGTGCCGAGAAGTGTGAATAGGTCATGATTGGATTAGGTGGAAGGTTGTTACTGTTTCAGTGCTCAATGCGATACTATAGTATCTGTTGTCGCTATACAAATCTATTACCATTTTGAGTTTTCAACTTTGCTGAATGTGAGAAAGTACCAATGAACCAGCAGTGGTATAGGGATTCCAGTACATTCTGGGCCATCTATAAAGTACTATATAGAGGCCAGCCAAACTATGTAGTAATTCATAGGAGTGTGCAAAGCTAGGTAGTGCTGTAAATTATAAGACCTCACTATGGCTGCTATGGGTGCTATGACATCTATGGAATTGCTATATATGGCTTGGTAGCAGAACCGGGTTTTGCTGATGAATATCATATACAGTTATTCATGGCTCCCTGAGACACCCTGGTTCCTTGAGACAAAAGGCCTGGAAGCCATCAATTTTGTAGAATACCCCCTCGGACTTGTTTACAGTACATAGATAAACTACACACCTACCTTTTGATTCCAAAATTGCAGCGCCGGATGCTTGTCAGGCCTGGCACTGTGCAGATCAGTGATGAAAATTCAATGAAATGTTCCAGAACTCCCCAAATGATGACACCAATGTCTGAAATTTGTGGTAGTTTTTGTCTCACACTTCATGCACACACATTTGTTCAAAAAAAAAAAAACCATCTGCACCCAAGAAATGTGTATTCTCTGCTCAATGACCGGCACAGTGAGCGGCATGTCACATCACACTTCCAAATTAGGACTGATGCACGCACAAATTGCTTAGGAAGTCATGCTGATGTGACACTGTCGCAAGGACAGAGTTACGGCCGATAAGCACTTTTTGCAAAGATTGCTTTCACCGCCAATGTTCCTCACTTCCAATAAGACTTCTGAAGCTCTCACAGGTAATATGACATATTTGAGTATGAGACTGTGTATTTACATGAGGAAAGAAGTGTGTTTATTGTGAATTCCGAGGTGTAACTAAAATTGGCTGTCTCAAGGAGCCATGAATGACTGTAATCAAAATCTTGACATTAATTGTTATTCATGATTCGAAACTGTATTTCTAACTGTTTTTAAATTTGTTCTTGTTCTTTGATGGAAATATTGATTATGGTTGCAGAAATGTTGACCAGCACAAGTTGCACAAATAACACTTTCACGGTCGGCCACATCAACAAAGAATATCAAATTTTGAAGGAACTTGTAAATCCAGAACGAAAATCTTGATTTTAAACAATTACAACTTGCAAATTTGTTGACAGGGTTGTGTTTTCAGGATGTTGTATAAACAGTATTTTTGTACTGATAAAGGACATATATCAGTGGTAATAATGCTGTTCATATATACTCAGTCTGAATATAACTGATTTTCTCATTGCCAAAGAAGGACAAGTAACTTGCCATGCAAAGCAATGGCCCACACCCCACTAGTGCAAATAGTTTAAACATGTTCCTAGATATTTGCATCACAAAAAATCCTCATCCGTCTCCTGTGTGTGATGTAACAGTATGGTATGGATGATTATCATTGTTGGAACAAGTACTACGAAACGTGTATGGGCTTGTGAAAGAGGTTTTGCATACCTGTAGATGGTGCTTGAATACATCACAGGGAGTACAGCCCTGCTATTGCATCCTCGCAGCCAAGCCACTCAATCCACTCAGCAGCGTGATATTTTACTCTACTCTGTGGCCACTGCTCCAAGTCCATCACTTTGCCGTCTTCGTTCCTCAACACCGTCCAAAAATTGTTTCCCACCCGGAGAAGACGCACCATTGGGAACCCTTCGATAACGGCAGTGGTCATGTGTAATGGGAATTCGGTAAAACCGACATAGCGTAAAGATGGTGGAATGCCTGTACGAATTTGCTGTAAAAAAAAGAATATGAGTGCCAAAAACCAACGTAAAGAGAGATTCTGGCCTCCCCCTACCCCAAATGCTCACCGTCAGGAAGGGAACGGGGTCTCTCCACGGAAACGGAACGGAGTCCAGGGAGAAGGCACGAACGCTCCTGGGGATTAGCCACGAGGCAAGACCTGGTGCAAGGTCCCGAGGATACGAGATGTCGAGACTGCTCAAATTCACCAGAGAAGGCAACACTCCCCACGCCGAGGCGTCAAACCCGACCCACGAATGTAGTTCTGTGTCAGGCACTGAGAATTGTAAGCTTCTCAACTCCGTTCTGTTACGCAGGAACTCTGCCAATGCGGGGAAGAGATCATGGTCAACGATGTGATGGTGAACGCCCAAGACCGTGAATCCAAAATGTCTCAGGAAGGGTAAACAAGACTTGATTGCCCTCAGTTGTGGCGAAGGAATACAATCGAGAAAACATTTGAGGCCCAGGAACTCAAGTTGGTGGCCATTTGAGAATATATCGCAAAAAGCCTGAATGTCGGCGAAGCGTCCCAAGAAGTCGAGGTAGGTGAGATTTCGGATGGATAACGCGTTTGAGGGAAAGGCCCAGAATCGGTGATGCAGCTTGATTGAGCGGAGGGAATGTCGGTTCTGGGCTATGAAGCCGTGAACTTGCCCAGGATGTCCTCCAGTTGACTCATAGAAGAATTTAGTCAATTGCTTGAATTCCAGAAGGTGGAGGGCCGGAGGTGTATCCGTAGAACTATATTACGATAAGAACGCATTGAGTAATATCGGGGACCGCAATAATCTCACATCAGCGATAACTCTTGAAGATAAGGGCTTGCTGTTAGACAGGCGTCAAGTAAAAGATCAAGACCATCGCTGCTTGCTGAACAGTGGACACGCCGTAAATTGATCAATTTTGGCACGGCATTAGCTAAGATTCCTATGTGATCTTAGTGGTCAGCATGAAGGTACAGTATATGAGCTGAGCAGAGTAGCGTTTACTAAACCTGCTTGGAAAGCAATGGATCTGTCTTTATCATCGTTTGCAGCAAAGATACGTAACGACCGCGCGAGACTTGCGAATCCCGGGTCCAGGATTATCCGAGTGAGAATATCTGCGCTCCGTTGAGCATGCCAGGCGGCATTATTTGTATCATGTTGAGTGTGTGACTTTGACAGAGAGGGTGGTTCCCCGTCAACGGTGCCCCCAAAGTGCAAATCAATCTTCCGGAACAGGAGTTGGCTGGCGACGCGCGAGGGAATATAAGGAACAAAAAGCAAAGTCTTTTGATCATGGCGAGAGAGGCGCAGTGCGATTTCTCGCCACACTTCGGTCGAGAAGCGTTCTCTGCCAGTGCTGATAGGGCTGCCATTGTGCGGAAGCGTTGGTGACTAATAATGGCAAACTTGGATCGTCATGAAGAGTTCCATAGCAAACGACTAGCGGTCACCGCTGACGTACCTTTCCTTGTACCGGCGGTCGTGGCTGGACTAAAGCTCTGGCTTCAAGGTCGTCAGGGTCAATCATGAGAGCAGCCTGCAGATCTGCGGTTCGAGGTGTTCACTAGGAATCGCACAGTGCATGTATATGAAACTCAACGTACCCTGTTGAGCACCAAGATTTGAACCGGCCGCGAGCCTGGCTTTGGCTCGCAAGACTCGGGCTTTGGCCAAGTGGACTTGAGATGTGGAAATATGAAGGCACGATTGCACAGCGTTCTCGATGAGGGTTCGAGACCGACTGGCCGTCGAGCTTGTTAGCATGCATTGAAGGCGAGTTCAGATAAATGAGAAGGGAGGGAACAACATCACCTTTCGAAGCGTATTTTTTGCATAGCATAAAGCAAAACATCTACTTTGTCTTCGTCTGAGAGGCAGGAGGAAACATTAAGGATGCTGGCATCCAGAATCATCGGATTGAAAACCATCATGGAGATGAGGGGCAAGTGCGACGCTGGCTTTTAGACTGCCGCCAGCCCTTTTCACGAATCTAACGTTAACATTCCTAATGATCCAGATTGATCCAGGCGCGCCGAGTCGTGCCAATTGTACGACGTGAGAGTGAGAAGCTTCTTATTATGTAATATGTAATCCTATCATAAACGGACGAATGGCATTATCACCAGCGCGTCGGCTTTAGCACAGTGGCACACAAGGGCGTAGGAACAGGCACGGTCGAGGTCGCCAGCTAAGATAGTCCGAAAAGCCATGCAGGCCGTAAGAACTGTTCCTTTGCACGGCATTAGATAGCTTCTGTGACGGTAGCCAACTCCGCGTCCCACCACTCAGCAATTGTAAACTTGGACGGCTCTCCCTTTATCTTTTGTGGCGGCTCGCGGAATTTGCGCGGCGGCAAGAATATCGTTGGTGGCAGTAGTAGTACTGTTGCCTATGGGTGTAATATCGTCTTCCGGGGAGGACTCGTCCGAGAAAAGAGGACTGAATGATCGTGTTCATGGCAGCGCGTAAGTCGTGGACACATAGAGCACCAGAAACCCAGTTTCAGAAACCTCCTCATATGTCAAGAAAAATACAGCTGGGTAGGGACCAATTACCCGGGCCATAACCAACTGAGAGACATCCTCGGGAGGGTAAGGGATGTTTCATTTCGCTTGCTGGTGGTAGATAGAAGTCCTAGAGAAATGGACAGACAATGATGAGGAAAAGGAGTCGTTATACAGAAGACATTTGGTACCTGGATGGAATAGTCGACTGGATCAAAGAAGAATAGATAAGGGAAGAGATCGTAATCGGAATGGTTGATGAGCTATGAAGCCGTATGCCGCTTCTTGATCAGACGGGACTTTGGCAGCACCATTGGAGAAGAGGTTCCTACCCACCTCCACAGGGCTGTAGTCGGTGTTACGAGTCTCCAAAATGATCAAATTGATTGTCAGCTTCCAGACGAAAGAGTTCGATTGCGACCTTGTCCTTGAGCGCTCTCAGGGTCGGGCCTTTACCACGGTACAAATGGTGATTAAAATATGCTCCTGCGGCTAGGACCCTAGCGACGTCATCCAAGCCGACTTTGGGACGTGAGGCGTGCTGTTTGATGAGGAAAATGTTGCTGGGGATATCGACCACCATTATGTGAGCCTCACTGGAGTTCTCGACAAAGGTGATGGCGGGATCGGTTGGAGAGCAATGGGTGCCAACCACCTTCCGCATGCGGGACCTTGAAGGAAAAGTTGGGGTCAAAGAGACACGGGCACAGGAGAACGTACGAATATCGAACGGCCTATGGTCCTGTTTAGGAATCAAGATAAGATGAAGCGTTGCCCACTTTGTAAGCTGCGTCTGGACACGACAGCCGTGGCAAGTCAGTAGTATACCAGAATTGTTTGCGAGGTGTGTTTTGAAACCGTCATTGATAGCTTTTCTGGCAGCGGTAGTTACATAAGTAATCGTAAAAGCCTACAGACCACTCACGGAATTGGTCAACGGTCATTAAACATGACTACGACGCAGCACGGCTCTAGATCTGGTGATTGAGTCACTTCAATCTTTACCAGGTGGCCAACAGCTCGCCAATATGGCAACACGTGCCTGCACTGCATTTAGTTACTAACCATTGTAGTACCATTTGCATGGCCAGATTACAAGTGTGTTTTAAAAAAAACATTGGTGAGAGCTAGCTGGGTCATCTGGACCAAAGGTTAACATTCCAATGGCACAAGCTATTACAGCTACGAATAACAGTTCTGCATGTGCATTCTCGTCGTCAAAATATCGCCGTCTTGAAAGCGGAGTCCAATCATGTCCAGAAAATAGGTAAATGAACACCCTCCCAGTGGTTGTGCCGTTGCCCCGTGGTAAGTGGGGCATTCCATATCATGACAAGGCAACCACCCAACGCTACTTCCGCAACACCCAGTAGCATACCGCAATGAGGTACGTCAAAACCCCCGAATGCCCACTGGAAGACATTACTCACATCTGGCACTGGCAGCCAGATTTTTGCTTTCATTGTAGCGATTGACACGTATAAGGTTCCATCTATTCCACCCTTGCATGGTTGTGTACACGATGGATGTGCGATACAAAAATTCCTTACCGAAAAACTCAATGTACCCAAAGCCCACATCAAATTCCCTTCAGAACAGCGATGCCACCAGAGAGGCAATCATTACCGGTTTCAAGCAACATCTCACAAACAACACAGATATTCAGAAGGACGATGCCATTATGGTATTCTACGCAGGCCACGGCTGTCGTGTTCAGACGCACGACGGCAACAAGATAGAAGCCATATGTCCTTGTGACGCAGAGACCATTGCAGTGACAATGCTTTGGTGCACGTAATCCCCGATCGCACGCTTTCCATGTTGTTTCGGGACCTTGCCAGCAAGAAAGGAAATAACATCGTTCGTCGCTTCATTTCTCCTCTGCTGCCTGGCCTGACCTTAAAGTTGCATCCACCCGCTT
>OY744466.1:4215435-4350436 GCA_963556145.1 Hygrocybe punicea | reverse complement strand
GTAGCATACATCAGGAAATCCATCCCATTTGTTCATCTATGGTGCCATTCAGATGACAGCTGTGAAGACGCTGAATTGCAGGAAGCTTCCGACGCTATTCGTCCAAGCCGGCTGGTTCTTACCACGCAATACCTGCAACAGTAAGCCTTGTGCTAACTCATCCATATCTCTGGTTCAGGTGCAAACTGATCCCAACCGGCATTCTGACATATCTGGACAAGCAATGTCATACAGTTGTATCTGATCGAATTTGCCATTCTTACAACATCTGACAGCTTAATATGCTTCATATCAACGCTATCAAGCTTGTAATTTTCACCAATGCTATTTGATATTATCTGGGTAGGTAACTGTCTTCAGATTCATGTCTTCCTTGTTGATCTGGGCAAGTACTGCCAGCCAGGTGGGACCTATCACACCTGTCATACTTAATATGCCGATCGCTATGTGTGACTCTTGTATTACACTGTCATTTTGCTCCATCCGGCAGACTTTGCCATTTCTGCAAACTCTACTGTCTTTTATAAATGCAGATAGATATTTCTGTTTGATGTCCTTCTTGTTGATCTGGGCAAGTACTGCCATTCAGGTAGATCCTATCACGCCTGCCATGCTTAATATGCCGACCACTGCCTGCGACTCTTATATTATATTGTCATTTTGCTCCGTCTGGCAGACTTTGCCATTTCTGCAAACTCTACTGTCTTTTATAAATGCAGATATATATTTCGGTTTCATGTCCATCCAAGCAAGTATTGTAATTCAGACGCATGCTACCAGGTATCTAATTCTGCTAGGTATGATGAGAGCTACCAGACTTACATATTTGGCAAATTTTGGCAAGTCTTGTACCACATAGTCATTTCACTCATTCTGGCACACTTTGCAGTTTCTGCAAACTCGACTGTCCTATATCTTCCATTACCAGACAATGTATAATAGTTATATATATTATTCAAATAATTTATCTGCTAATCATTTATAATCTCATGTCATTTCGTCCACGTTTTCCCGATGATCGTCCATAGTCAACGAGGTCCTCTGACACCGGTGTCGGGAGTTTCAATATCTATTGCCGTTTTCAGAAAGGTTGTCACATCACACGTAACACGCGACTTTTGTCACTCTGGCACACGAAACGTCGGTGACCCGTTTCTCATCCAATTCTCAACATTTCTGTCTAATTCTTTCTGTTCTGTCATCCCCTCATCCCTCTCCAGGTGCACAACCAACTTTCAGGCCCCATTTCTCAAGTATGGGCATGATCAAAATTTGGGTCTTGTCACATCAGCAAAACCCAGTTTGGGCCATAGCATTTGCCCAAATTCCATAGCAAACCCTTCATTATGTAGCACTTGATAGCACTATGCAGCTCTGTGTGCCCACTACATATTCCTCTAAAAATCAAGCTGATACTATGCAGGTCCCCAAAAACCTAGGCTAAATACTTCTCACATTCGAGTTCACGAAATTCTCTAAGTCCTATCTTTGTTCATGTTTGGCACGGTTCCGTTTTATTTCGCGACATTGCCCACCGCCACTTTACCTTTCCCCCCATTTCAGACTACCCACGACCATGTGGAGGCTCCCAAACGGCGAGTGAACATGGATGGCAGCAATGGCATGAGTTGCATCGGGCATGGGTGGGTTCACCCATGCCCTTCTGTGAGTTTTTGCAGATTATTATCACATCCTGACTACTGGTGCCCCCGCCGCAGCTCTTGCTCACATAGGCCAACACCAAGGGGATGGCCATGGCAACAATGGCGAATAACAGGTGAGGGGCCCCCTCTTCTCCAGCACCAGCGACACCCCCAAGTGCCGGACACAGCGGGGATGTGCAGCGGAGGGTTGTGCACCCACCCCTGCTGCGTTGGTGATTCCTTTAAATATTTCATTGTTTTTTTTACTAACAACGTTCTAGCTATGCCCACAAGGCCAATGAGGACGATGACGCCACAATGGGGACGACGAGAACGAGGCAGACAATGATTACTGCATAGGACCCTCATGCCAAACAAATGCACCAATGGTCCAGTGCTTAGCAAACCCATGGACGTGCGAAGTGTCCCTGGTGGTCAGACATTCATCAATGCCATAGGTTTTTGCCTGCCAAAAACCACAGATGCGGCCGGAACAGCTGGGTGACGCATAAGGATTTGCCTTTTAGCATCCCACCACGCATTTTGCATATGTCTGGGACACAAAATGACGCAGCCCAAACATGTCGAGGGCAGCAGGGTCAGCCAGATCCTCACAGACACACACCGCCATGACATTTGATGTGCACATGGCCTCTGTGAGGCCAAAGGAATGGTGCGTCTCTGACTCCAAACCTGTCAATGTGCCTGCTGATCATGTCAATGAGTTGCCATCCCTGAGTATTGGTGTCACCACAGCATGCCTGTTGGATGTCGAGCCGGAGAAGGATCGTTGGCGAGGGATCGTGCAGGACTGGCATGGGGCTGGATTTGCTGATACCCTGGGTATGGCTTGGGGTCAAAGGTGCCGAGAAGTGTGAATAGGTCATGATTGGATTAGGTGGAAGGTTGTTACTGTTTCAGTGCTCAATGCGATACTATAGTATCTGTTGTCGCTATACAAATCTATTACCATTTTGAGTTTTCAACTTTGCTGAATGTGAGAAAGTACCAATGAACCAGCAGTGGTATAGGGATTCCAGTACATTCTGGGCCATCTATAAAGTACTATATAGAGGCCAGCCAAACTATGTAGTAATTCATAGGAGTGTGCAAAGCTAGGTAGTGCTGTAAATTATAAGACCTCACTATGGCTGCTATGGGTGCTATGACATCTATGGAATTGCTATATATGGCTTGGTAGCAGAACCGGGTTTTGCTGATGAATATCATATACAGTTATTCATGGCTCCCTGAGACACCCTGGTTCCTTGAGACAAAAGGCCTGGAAGCCATCAATTTTGTAGAATACCCCCTCGGACTTGTTTACAGTACATAGATAAACTACACACCTACCTTTTGATTCCAAAATTGCAGCGCCGGATGCTTGTCAGGCCTGGCACTGTGCAGATCAGTGATGAAAATTCAATGAAATGTTCCAGAACTCCCCAAATGATGACACCAATGTCTGAAATTTGTGGTAGTTTTTGTCTCACACTTCATGCACACACATTTGTTCAAAAAAAAAAAAACCATCTGCACCCAAGAAATGTGTATTCTCTGCTCAATGACCGGCACAGTGAGCGGCATGTCACATCACACTTCCAAATTAGGACTGATGCACGCACAAATTGCTTAGGAAGTCATGCTGATGTGACACTGTCGCAAGGACAGAGTTACGGCCGATAAGCACTTTTTGCAAAGATTGCTTTCACCGCCAATGTTCCTCACTTCCAATAAGACTTCTGAAGCTCTCACAGGTAATATGACATATTTGAGTATGAGACTGTGTATTTACATGAGGAAAGAAGTGTGTTTATTGTGAATTCCGAGGTGTAACTAAAATTGGCTGTCTCAAGGAGCCATGAATGACTGTAATCAAAATCTTGACATTAATTGTTATTCATGATTCGAAACTGTATTTCTAACTGTTTTTAAATTTGTTCTTGTTCTTTGATGGAAATATTGATTATGGTTGCAGAAATGTTGACCAGCACAAGTTGCACAAATAACACTTTCACGGTCGGCCACATCAACAAAGAATATCAAATTTTGAAGGAACTTGTAAATCCAGAACGAAAATCTTGATTTTAAACAATTACAACTTGCAAATTTGTTGACAGGGTTGTGTTTTCAGGATGTTGTATAAACAGTATTTTTGTACTGATAAAGGACATATATCAGTGGTAATAATGCTGTTCATATATACTCAGTCTGAATATAACTGATTTTCTCATTGCCAAAGAAGGACAAGTAACTTGCCATGCAAAGCAATGGCCCACACCCCACTAGTGCAAATAGTTTAAACATGTTCCTAGATATTTGCATCACAAAAAATCCTCATCCGTCTCCTGTGTGTGATGTAACAGTATGGTATGGATGATTATCATTGTTGGAACAAGTACTACGAAACGTGTATGGGCTTGTGAAAGAGGTTTTGCATACCTGTAGATGGTGCTTGAATACATCACAGGGAGTACAGCCCTGCTATTGCATCCTCGCAGCCAAGCCACTCAATCCACTCAGCAGCGTGATATTTTACTCTACTCTGTGGCCACTGCTCCAAGTCCATCACTTTGCCGTCTTCGTTCCTCAACACCGTCCAAAAATTGTTTCCCACCCGGAGAAGACGCACCATTGGGAACCCTTCGATAACGGCAGTGGTCATGTGTAATGGGAATTCGGTAAAACCGACATAGCGTAAAGATGGTGGAATGCCTGTACGAATTTGCTGTAAAAAAAAGAATATGAGTGCCAAAAACCAACGTAAAGAGAGATTCTGGCCTCCCCCTACCCCAAATGCTCACCGTCAGGAAGGGAACGGGGTCTCTCCACGGAAACGGAACGGAGTCCAGGGAGAAGGCACGAACGCTCCTGGGGATTAGCCACGAGGCAAGACCTGGTGCAAGGTCCCGAGGATACGAGATGTCGAGACTGCTCAAATTCACCAGAGAAGGCAACACTCCCCACGCCGAGGCGTCAAACCCGACCCACGAATGTAGTTCTGTGTCAGGCACTGAGAATTGTAAGCTTCTCAACTCCGTTCTGTTACGCAGGAACTCTGCCAATGCGGGGAAGAGATCATGGTCAACGATGTGATGGTGAACGCCCAAGACCGTGAATCCAAAATGTCTCAGGAAGGGTAAACAAGACTTGATTGCCCTCAGTTGTGGCGAAGGAATACAATCGAGAAAACATTTGAGGCCCAGGAACTCAAGTTGGTGGCCATTTGAGAATATATCGCAAAAAGCCTGAATGTCGGCGAAGCGTCCCAAGAAGTCGAGGTAGGTGAGATTTCGGATGGATAACGCGTTTGAGGGAAAGGCCCAGAATCGGTGATGCAGCTTGATTGAGCGGAGGGAATGTCGGTTCTGGGCTATGAAGCCGTGAACTTGCCCAGGATGTCCTCCAGTTGACTCATAGAAGAATTTAGTCAATTGCTTGAATTCCAGAAGGTGGAGGGCCGGAGGTGTATCCGTAGAACTATATTACGATAAGAACGCATTGAGTAATATCGGGGACCGCAATAATCTCACATCAGCGATAACTCTTGAAGATAAGGGCTTGCTGTTAGACAGGCGTCAAGTAAAAGATCAAGACCATCGCTGCTTGCTGAACAGTGGACACGCCGTAAATTGATCAATTTTGGCACGGCATTAGCTAAGATTCCTATGTGATCTTAGTGGTCAGCATGAAGGTACAGTATATGAGCTGAGCAGAGTAGCGTTTACTAAACCTGCTTGGAAAGCAATGGATCTGTCTTTATCATCGTTTGCAGCAAAGATACGTAACGACCGCGCGAGACTTGCGAATCCCGGGTCCAGGATTATCCGAGTGAGAATATCTGCGCTCCGTTGAGCATGCCAGGCGGCATTATTTGTATCATGTTGAGTGTGTGACTTTGACAGAGAGGGTGGTTCCCCGTCAACGGTGCCCCCAAAGTGCAAATCAATCTTCCGGAACAGGAGTTGGCTGGCGACGCGCGAGGGAATATAAGGAACAAAAAGCAAAGTCTTTTGATCATGGCGAGAGAGGCGCAGTGCGATTTCTCGCCACACTTCGGTCGAGAAGCGTTCTCTGCCAGTGCTGATAGGGCTGCCATTGTGCGGAAGCGTTGGTGACTAATAATGGCAAACTTGGATCGTCATGAAGAGTTCCATAGCAAACGACTAGCGGTCACCGCTGACGTACCTTTCCTTGTACCGGCGGTCGTGGCTGGACTAAAGCTCTGGCTTCAAGGTCGTCAGGGTCAATCATGAGAGCAGCCTGCAGATCTGCGGTTCGAGGTGTTCACTAGGAATCGCACAGTGCATGTATATGAAACTCAACGTACCCTGTTGAGCACCAAGATTTGAACCGGCCGCGAGCCTGGCTTTGGCTCGCAAGACTCGGGCTTTGGCCAAGTGGACTTGAGATGTGGAAATATGAAGGCACGATTGCACAGCGTTCTCGATGAGGGTTCGAGACCGACTGGCCGTCGAGCTTGTTAGCATGCATTGAAGGCGAGTTCAGATAAATGAGAAGGGAGGGAACAACATCACCTTTCGAAGCGTATTTTTTGCATAGCATAAAGCAAAACATCTACTTTGTCTTCGTCTGAGAGGCAGGAGGAAACATTAAGGATGCTGGCATCCAGAATCATCGGATTGAAAACCATCATGGAGATGAGGGGCAAGTGCGACGCTGGCTTTTAGACTGCCGCCAGCCCTTTTCACGAATCTAACGTTAACATTCCTAATGATCCAGATTGATCCAGGCGCGCCGAGTCGTGCCAATTGTACGACGTGAGAGTGAGAAGCTTCTTATTATGTAATATGTAATCCTATCATAAACGGACGAATGGCATTATCACCAGCGCGTCGGCTTTAGCACAGTGGCACACAAGGGCGTAGGAACAGGCACGGTCGAGGTCGCCAGCTAAGATAGTCCGAAAAGCCATGCAGGCCGTAAGAACTGTTCCTTTGCACGGCATTAGATAGCTTCTGTGACGGTAGCCAACTCCGCGTCCCACCACTCAGCAATTGTAAACTTGGACGGCTCTCCCTTTATCTTTTGTGGCGGCTCGCGGAATTTGCGCGGCGGCAAGAATATCGTTGGTGGCAGTAGTAGTACTGTTGCCTATGGGTGTAATATCGTCTTCCGGGGAGGACTCGTCCGAGAAAAGAGGACTGAATGATCGTGTTCATGGCAGCGCGTAAGTCGTGGACACATAGAGCACCAGAAACCCAGTTTCAGAAACCTCCTCATATGTCAAGAAAAATACAGCTGGGTAGGACCAATTACCCGGGCCATAACCAACTGAGAGACATCCTCGGGAGGGTAAGGGATGTTTCATTTCGCTTGCTGGTGGTAGATAGAAGTCCTAGAGAAATGGACAGACAATGATGAGGAAAAGGAGTCGTTATACAGAAGACATTTGGTACCTGGATGGAATAGTCGACTGGATCAAAGAAGAATAGATAAGGGAAGAGATCGTAATCGGAATGGTTGATGAGCTATGAAGCCGTATGCCGCTTCTTGATCAGACGGGACTTTGGCAGCACCATTGGAGAAGAGGTTCCTACCCACCTCCACAGGGCTGTAGTCGGTGTTACGAGTCTCCAAAATGATCAAATTGATTGTCAGCTTCCAGACGAAAGAGTTCGATTGCGACCTTGTCCTTGAGCGCTCTCAGGGTCGGGCCTTTACCACGGTACAAATGGTGATTAAAATATGCTCCTGCGGCTAGGACCCTAGCGACGTCATCCAAGCCGACTTTGGGACGTGAGGCGTGCTGTTTGATGAGGAAAATGTTGCTGGGGATATCGACCACCATTATGTGAGCCTCACTGGAGTTCTCGACAAAGGTGATGGCGGGATCGGTTGGAGAGCAATGGGTGCCAACCACCTTCCGCATGCGGACCTTGAAGGAAAAGTTGGGGTCAAAGAGACACGGGCACAGGAGAACGTACGAATATCGAACGGCCTATGGTCCTGTTTAGGAATCAAGATAAGATGAAGCGTTGCCCACTTTGTAAGCTGCGTCTGGACACGACAGCCGTGGCAAGTCAGTAGTATACCAGAATTGTTTGCGAGGTGTGTTTTGAAACCGTCATTGATAGCTTTTCTGGCAGCGGTAGTTACATAAGTAATCGTAAAAGCCTACAGACCACTCACGGAATTGGTCAACGGTCATTAAACATGACTACGACGCAGCACGGCTCTAGATCTGGTGATTGAGTCACTTCAATCTTTACCAGGTGGCCAACAGCTCGCCAATATGGCAACACGTGCCTGCACTGCATTTAGTTACTAACCATTGTAGTACCATTTGCATGGCCAGATTACAAGTGTGTTTTAAAAAAACATTGGTGAGAGCTAGCTGGGTCATCTGGACCAAAGGTTAACATTCCAATGGCACAAGCTATTACAGCTACGAATAACAGTTCTGCATGTGCATTCTCGTCGTCAAAATATCGCCGTCTTGAAGCGGAGTCCAATCATGTCCAGAAAATAGGTAAATGAACACCCTCCCAGTGGTTGTGCCGTTGCCCCGTGGTAAGTGGGGCATTCCATATCATGACAAGCAACCACCCAACGCTACTTCCGCAACACCCAGTAGCATACCGCAATGAGGTACGTCAAAACCCCCGAATGCCCACTGGAAGACATTACTCACATCTGGCACTGGCAGCCAGATTTTTGCTTTCATTGTAGCGATTGACACGTATAAGGTTCCATCTATTCCACCCTTGCATGGTTGTGTACACGATGGATGTGCGATACAAAAATTCCTTACCGAAAAACTCAATGTACCCAAAGCCCACATCAAATTCCTTCAGAACAGCGATGCCACCAGAGAGGCAATCATTACCGGTTTCAAGCAACATCTCACAAACAACACAGATATTCAGAAGGACGATGCCATTATGGTATTCTACGCAGGCCACGGCTGTCGTGTTCAGACGCACGACGGCAACAAGATAGAAGCCATATGTCCTTGTGACGCAGAGACCATTGGCAGTGACAATGCTTTGGTGCACGTAATCCCCGATCGCACGCTTTCCATGTTGTTTCGGGACCTTGCCAGCAAGAAAGGAAATAACATCGTTCGTCGCTTCATTTTCTCCTCTGCTGCCTGGCCTGACCTTAAAGTTGCATCCACCCGCTTCCCAAACACTCCAATTTCTCTTGCATTTAATTTCTCTGACCGTCAAGGTCGCGATATTCGATTGCTGCCATTCGGGCAGTGCCATCGACCCCAAACGTATCGCCCGATACTTCTCTAATCCCTCCACCCTGCCCGAGAATATCGATCAAGATATTGCTCTTCAACGTGTACGTGGAGGAGAGTCTTTTGTTCATTCGTTTTTTCGGGACTGCATCATGGATACCCACGTCCTGTTTTCTGCCTGCAGGCAGGATGAACTTGCCTACGAAACGACGACCGATGGCGTAATCCATGGAGCGTTCTCGGCTGCGCTTCTGGAGGGATTGAACAGCCTCCCTCTCCACCAACTCACTTACGCTCAGTTGCTATACAGCTTGCCCAAGCTGCATGATCAGACGCCGCAATGTGAAGGCAACCATAAGAAGCGATTGATGTTCAGTGTTTTGACACCAGAGAGCCTCGATGATCATATCTCTTTTACATTACATGATTCTGGCGGTGGACGCTACAAGGTAGATGCGGGGGAGATCCGTGGGATCGTTCGCGGAACCGAGTTTACTGTAGTCCCTTCCAACAAAATTTCTTCAACCATGGACACGCGGATTGGGACGTTGGTGGCTGACAAAGTGGGCAACGGTTCATCGACGTTGACTCCCAAACAAGACGATAAACCGTTCGATATTCCTCCATTCTCCTGCGCCCGTGTGTCTAAATGGAATAATCCAAATTTTGCCTTCACGGTACACTTGCAGAATGTGACTGGCACCCATCGCTTTCCAACCGATCCCGCCATCACCTTTGTCGAGAACTCCAGTGAGGCTGACATCGTCGTGGTCCAAAATCATTATGGAATGCTCGATATCCGGAGAGACGATCCTCTCATCAAACATCACGCTAACGTCGCTCCCAGTTCCCGATTCGGTTTGGATGACTTAGCCAGGGTCCTGGACGTAGCCGCCCATTTTAATCGCCATTTGTACCGTGGCAAGCGCCCGAGCCCGAGCGTGCTCAAGGACAAGGTCGTAATGGAACTTCTACGTTTGGAAACCGTGATATCTGAAGACAATTCAGCGCCATTGGAGGAAGGTGACACCATATACAGACCTGTGGAAGGCGGCAGGAACCTCCTCTCCAATGATTATGCGAGAATTCAGTTTGATCCAGCCGCAGTCTACGGCGTCAAGCTAGTAAACAACTCCCGCTACGATCTCTTCCCATATCTATTCTACCTTGATCCAGCAGATTATTCCATCCAGGTGTGTTTTGGTTTTTTCTTCATGACGTTCACCTCATTGTTGTCTGTCCCATTCACCAGGCATTCTATCTCCCCCCTGCGGGCGAAACGAAACCTCCTTTACGATCCGGACAATGTCTCTCAGTTGGCTATGGCACCACTTGTGGCGCTGACCCAATTGTGTTTTTCCTGCCCGATGGGGAGACATCCGATACTGGATTTCTGGTTCTCTATGTGTCCACGACTTACGTTGCCATGGACGCCATCACTCAGACCTCACCTTTCGCCGATGAGTTAGGCAACTCAACCGACGATTTGCAGCCAAGTTTGCATAGCGGAAAAATGCCAGCATTATCACGAGTCAACTCACCGACACAAGGAAACGAGGAATTGTGGGAAGCTTGGACAGCCGTCACCACCGTGTCTCTAGAAGTCGAGCAGCCGAACTTCGACGCCGCGTTGGTGAAGCCGTTGCATTTGGCGGACGGGTGCCCTGATGGTGCAGCAACCGTTCATTTCTCCGTGGGCGATATCACAATTGTGTTGCGCAACGTGTTTTCTGATTTTCTACACCGATGCATACGGTTGTGTGTCGGCCTTCTCAGATATCTACCATTCACTCCAACATCAATGGTGGATAAGGATAAGCCCGCCACAGATGCAGACGGTCCCGAGATCGTCATAACGTCCGTTCCCCCGAGATTGTGAGTGGTGGTAGTCGATATTTTGCGGGCGAATGCGATATTATGTACATTGTACTTACAGTTCTTCCACCCTGTCTTGATTATCGCGTCTGCCTCGATCATTTCCTAATAGTGCTTGGTCGACATATTTTGGTCTTCCTCCACTGCTAAGCATTTGAATTAAGTAGCCGCTGACGAGACTAGCGAGGTGCCGAATATACGGTAGGTTCCGTGAGTTTGTCAGATAAAGTAATGGCGCGAGGTATTATTAATAAGTATTCTAATAACAATGTTTACAGGTTCCGTTCACGAGGCAATCAGTCTACCGATACTGTGATGGTAGCTATGTGCGTGTCCCACAACTCCAGTTTTGGCACCTTGGCCATCATCGACTTCAGTCTCTTGGGAAGTCGCGATTTTCGGGTAGCGGCTCGTGGGTTAAGCACGGCAAGCACGGTATCGTCGGCGACAGTGGTCCCATCAGTCACAGCAGTGTCATCCCCGATGGTAGTCACTGCCGTAGCAGTGGCGTCTGCCGGAGTGCTCTCATCCGCGAAAGGAGAGGTCTGAGCGATTGTGTCCGTGGCAACGTGAGTCGTCGACAGGTACAGCGCCAAAAAACCAGTTTTAGATGTCTTCTCGTTATTCAAATGAAAAACAATTGGGTCAGCGCCACCACCGGTGCCATAGCCAATGGAGAAACGTTGTCCAGTTCGTAAAGGAGCTTTCATGTCACCTGCAGGGAGCAGATAGAATTCCTGGTGAATTGGAAAAGACAACAATGAAGAGGACATAATAAAAGAGTGAACCTGACGACTCACCTGGATGGAATAGTCTGCTGGATCAAAATAGAACAAATATGGGAAGAGATCGTGGTCAGAATTATTGAGCAGCTTGATTCCGTACTTTGCTGCCGGATCAAACTGCATTCTTGCGGAACCATCGGAGAGGAGGTTCCTGCCGCCTTCCACAGGTCTGTACATGGTATCGCCTGCTTCCAAGTCTGCTGAGTCGTTGTTTGTCACGGCTTCCAGGCGAAGAAGTTCGATTGTGACCTTGTCCCTGAGCACACTCGGGGTCGGGCGCTTCGCACGGTACAAATGGCGATTGAAATGTGCGGCTGCGTCCAGGACACTAGCGACGTCATCCGAGGCGATTTTAGGACTGAGAACGGGATTGGCGTGCTGTTCGATGAGGGAATCGTTTCTCCGGATATCGACCATGCCATTATGATCTTGGACCACGACGATGTCAACAGCCTCACTGGGGTTGTCGACATAGGTGATGGCGGGATCGGTTGTAGAACATCGAGTCGCAGCCGCCTCCTTCTGCAAGTGGACTTTGAAGGTAAGATTTGGATTATTCCATTTAGACACACGGGCGAAGGCGAACGCTGGAATGTCGAACGGTTTGTCGTCCTGTTTCGGGGTCAATATGGATGACGTATTGCCGACGTTGTCAGCCACCAACGTCCCAATCCGAGACATTTTGTGGGAAAGGAAAATGGTAAACTCGGTTCCACAAACGATCCCGTGAATCCCCCCAGCGTCTATCTTGTAGCGCCCACCGCCAGCATCCTGTAGTGCAAAAGAGATGTGGCTCTCCGGTGTCAATACGCTGAACATGAACCGCCCCTTGTGGCTCCCTTCACATTGCGGTGTCTGATTCGGCAACTCGGGCAAGCTGTGTAGAAGCTGGGCGTAGGTGAGTTGATGGAGAGGGTGTCTGTTCAATGCCTCCAGAAGCGCAGCCGAGAACGCTCCATGGAATACGCCATCGATCGTCGTTTCGTACGCAAGTTCATCTTGCCTGCAGGCAGAGAGCAAGACGTGGGTATCCGTGGTGCGGTGCTGGGATGGTACTTGAAAGATTGAAGGCTTGACTCTGCTGCGCGGCACGAGTTGGTCAATACTGCCGAGGTCACGTGGGGACTGTCTGGCAATATGTGTGGCGCTGCCCGAATGGCAGCAATCAAAAATCGCTACCTTATAAGTTCCCAGTAGCAGTCAAACACCTTGCCAGAGCCGAGGAAACATGGCAGACAAGACGAACGATATTATTTCCTTTCTTAATGGCAAGATCCTGAAACAGTACACAAAGCGTGCTATCTGGGATTACAGACACCACACCCGGGCCGTTCAAGTTCTCACTCGTTTCTGCGCCGTTGCCGCCTCTGACTAACCACCCGAAATGTGCCCCATCATGATAGCCGTGGCCTGCATAGAAGACCATAATGGGATCGTCCTTCCGAATAGCGGTGTTATTGGTGAGGTGATGCTCGAACCTGGTGATTATGGCCTCTCCGGTAGCGTCACTGTTCTGAAGGAGCACGATGTGGGCTGCGGGTACATGGAGTCTTTCGGTGAGAAATTTCCGTATCGCCTGCCCGTCACGTACACAACCGTGCAAGGGCGGAATGGATGGGTCATTATACTCGTCGATCGCTACAATGAAAGCAAAAAGGCGGCTAAAAAATATGAGCAGTGGTATGGGCATTCGGGGATTTTGACGTACTTCATTGTGGTAGGATACTGGGTGTTGGGGCATGGTGATGGATGGTCGTTTATATAGAATACTCTATATACCACGGGGCAGCACAGCAGCAACACAACTAGAGGGTGCTACATGATTGCGGTGCGCTTGGCTGATTTTTTGAGCAGAATAATAAAACTTGCTGTAATAGTTGTTTAGTCCAGACGACCCAGTCTCACAGATCTCACCGGTGTTTGCAAAATACTACACTTATCTGCACAAATCTTTGGCATGCAAATGGTACAATGTTTACCATTATTGGTAGTAATATTTGTAACTCCGCACATCGGTTTTGCAATAATGCGTCTACCACGTTTCGCAGTGACAGTCTCAGCTCACTACTACACACTGCACGGGTGCAGTGCAAAATTAGGCGTTTAAAGCCACGTCTGCAGCTGTCGGTTCAGGCTAGTAAAATGCGGTCAGAATACAATAGCAAAGCCTCAAGTTTTTCGCTTGGAATTTTTTTGGCCACGTGGTAAAGGTATCAGTGACTAGTGACTCTTGCCCTGCTCTACCTCACAGAACACCTGTCATGTTAGGGCACCTTTCGGGTGGTTAAGGTTGAAGCTTTGAAGCCGTGTGGCCTCGTCAGACCATTTGCAGTAACAAGGGATCGTCGTCGCTCTCTGTTTCCCGGTCTATAAGGGATTTGCATCAAGAATAATGATCGGTTACCGATTATCGGACTCAAGCTGTATAATATGGCGCTATCGACAAGCGGTCGACAAATTGAAGAGGATCGACGAAAATAATACTCCACATGGCACTCTATGAAACGGCCTTCACCTGCTTTCTAATGAAACAGGTACGATCCGCATTAGTCGCCTACAAAATTCCTTACGAACCGACCCTTTCCACCGCAGAGCGGCCACCGATATTCAGGGGCGGTGCGACTATGGTATTCTTTGCAGGGTATTGGCTAGTTGGAGGTGGAAGCTATTCTGGCGGAAATCATTACTCGGGGACGAGGAATTCCCCGGGTATCAACACCGTGTCGTCGAGCAGGTGGACGCCGCGTCGATGAACCATTTGCCTTTGGCGGACGAGCGCCTAAATTTTATGTCCTACTCCGATGCACGCTCGGATGGCTTTGATTCACTCGAAAATCAGATAGCGTCACCACAGATGCGGACGGTCCCGACATTGACGCACGCCCAGTTTCCTCAAGATTACAAGTGGTCGTTGTCAGTTGCCAATGTATTTGTTGACTCTCCGTGTAATCATAACGAAGCTCGACATCACATACCAAGGGTCAAAAATGTAGGCTAGTCTGCCAGCGTGCAATGTGTTACTGCAGAATGCGACGTTGATATCATCTTACGTAGTAATGTAACGGTCAGACCCTCACGAAATGAAAGCCCAGTGCTCACCCGCAAGTGAAGAAGATGAGACAAAGTTGAAGGATCCATCCACACAAAAGACGCCATCAGAAAGATTCAGCCCGTCCCTTTTGTATGTAACAAGGTGTTGGTGCCGAACGGGCGATGTCAACGCCGACCGACATCTCAACCTGAGGCGGTCGCGCTCATCTCGCTGCACCACCAGTTTTCGTCATGGGCGTTTTTGATTGTGGAAGAATCGTGAGAAATAACATTTGCAAAAAAAATCATGATATATAGGGTACGGGAGTCACACGGTCATGTGAGGTATCTCGGTGAAAAAAACCCTCCTGGAATTACCACCACTGAGCCACTCCCAGGTTTCGCTGATCCAGGTCTGCCGTTCAACTAAGATTTCCATACCTAACCTCGCTGATCCTCAACCAATGGTGTCATAGGTCAAGTATTGTGACCCGACCATAACTTGACCCCAACGCAATGCGACCCAGCTCTTCGTCGTAATCAATGCAAGTCCAATTGTTGAAGGAGTTTGTCCATAAACTCCGCGCTCCTAGGGTAACTCCAGCATGGTTCAACGGGCCAGGAAACACCGTAGCCACCAGCGTTTCGTGCATTTCGGGCGTGGGCACTTTCTGCAAGTGGACGTCCGACGATATCAATCCTGCAACCGCACGATCCTGCGGGTGTATCCATACGGCTGTACCATAACGGCCGAGTACCACATCTGAGCAGCGGAGAGATCCTCGCGCTGATGGCACTTTCATGGAGGGTGTCGGCGGGAAGATGTACGGCGATATGTTCGTGCGGTTTTCGTCTTCTGGCCACGGAAGAACGAATGCGGGGTTTGGCTCAAGCACATATAGGTCCAAACTGTGAACGTCAGACGCCCATGGGTCATCGCTTTCGGACCGTATCAAAATCGAGAGGGAGCCATGAGAAGGTGATCGTTCGGTTTCGCTGCCCAGATTAATGCATACCGAAACACCGTCTATCCAGCCAAAGGAATGGCGGGCGATAGGGCCATAGCGTGGTGCAGGGGCTTCCGAGGATCCTAATGTCGGTTCGGGGAACAGGTGTATGGAACGTGCTCTGACGACTAGTATGCTTTTATGTGCGAACAAGACCTGGATGCATCGATCATGCTGGAATCTATTTCAGCAGGTTCACGAATTGAACACGAAAAAATTTATCCGTTTACCTGCCAGGCGCCTTCTTGGTCTTGAAAATGTCGCAGGGCAGCATAGGTCCGTTCCCTCCAATTCCAGATCATCGTTTCCGCACAGTCATCGCTAAACGCGATGATGTCGCCACAAATACTAACAGGTTTATAGTCGGTGTCGATGGTGGACAAGGTTTCGAATGCGGCGTTCACGCTGCCTTCGCCACATTGCAGAGAAAGAATTTCGATCCTTTGCCACCTAGGAAGAATGGCTCAGCAAAATAACAAAACCCCTGCGAATCATAAACACAACGGACCCATCTATGGCAACGGATACCGCCAGCGTCGCGTCCGAATGAGGATCCGTGTTGAGAGCGAATCCCTTAAATATGGCGCCCTTGGGACCCCAGTCCAACAATTTTCTCAAACCATCTCCGATGTCCCAGAGGGTAATCACGGACCATATGCAATTGGAGATGGTGAGAAGCCATTTCCCGTCATGTCCCGGCACGAACCGCAGATCAGATACGGGGGTGGTCGAGGTAGCGTCGAAGATGACCATCTTCCTAGGCTCACAGGACGGCGATTGCCACTTTGTGGCGAGTCGATACGCATGGCGTGCGCGTCTTTCAAGTTCAGATGAATCCATACAGGCCACTGGCAATGGGAAAGCGGTGAATGGGTAACGTTGTCGGACTTGGGCGATACATGCATTTTGCCAGACGATCCGCATGCTGGACAGTCTGTATATTCGCCAGCATGTCTGAAAGTTGTATAATTTTTATTATCTTTCCAGGGTCAAATCACCGATAGTATGTAACTGAACTCACCTGTCGGATTGCGAGAATTTCAGGTACTGAGAGACATGCAAAAATACAAATCAAAGTATCGTCGTCGATCTTGTCCAATGTGATCGCCATCCTGCCGACATCTTTCAACATAAACAATCGCAAGAATTCTCTTCCACTGGAAATGCTAGCAAGTGAAGCGTAAGAATCTGAGGTTAATGGGTAGATCTTATCAGTTGGCGGATAATGCCGAAACGACCCTTCGCTCAGTGTTATTACATAATTTCCGAGCACTTCCGAGTCCGAGAGAGCTTCAAATTTTCAATCGAGTTCAAAAGCAATGTCTGTCTCGTCGTTCTTTTCTTCACTTTTTCCTGTTGTACACGGAGACGCCCCAGCACACAATCCCGAAATCGAGGAGGAGAAACCAAACGCTATCGAAGAGGAACTTGAAGTCGAACCTGAAGAGGAGACAGGCAAGCAGGTGGTGGTGGAAGAGGAAGAGGAGCCAGAAGACGTCAGTGGTAACCTGTAATCACCTTCGCTAGGCCACTCCGATTAAACGATAGTGTGTCAGGTTTTCCCCCATATTAGGGAGGAATGCGAGAATACGACCAAGTGTTCACCGTTGACGAAGCATTTCCATCACTGTCAGGAGAAGGTCCAGGCTGGGAAGGGATATAAGCACGAAGACTGCGTGGAAGAACTGTACGTACCTTGTTTTTATATCCCAATTTCCACAACTGACTCATTGGCGAGATAGTTGTGCGTGCCTTTTTCTTTTGCTTGCTTCCTTCATGAGTTTGTGGTGGTATCGCTTACGTCCCTGCTCTGACGGTTTCTTTCTCAGTCCAGTGAGTTTTTTTGTTTTTGTTTCGGAACCTTTTGATATTTGTCTAATAACATCTTATCAGCATGATGCACTGCATAGATGTGGGTCTCTCGTCAATCATCTGCTTTTTTGTATTCACACCCCTTCCTGCAGAACTGTGCCGCACCAAAGTTGTTCTCAAAGCTGCACTAGACATCCCAATTGACCAGTTATGCGTGCATATTTGGGGGTCGTTACATATACCTGCTCTCATTGCATTCAGGATTCCCTCTCTGGTAGCCACATATTACAGCTGAACAAGCAATACACAACTCCGTCAGTCAACTACACCTTGCGGAACTTATGTTAGAAGGGATCGCATTTGGAAGCTGGAGTTGTATCAATCTTGGGACCGTCCGACGCTATCTGACATTCGAGTGAACCGAAGATATCTGAGCAGGACAACATACAACCGTATGCATCGGTGTAGGACATCAAATAACAAGTTGCGCAACATAATTGCGATACGATTGCCCAAGGAGGGATGAACAGTTGTTGCAGAATTCGGGCACTCGTCCGCCAAAGGCAAGTGTTTCACCGACGTGTTAGCGGCGTTCAGCGGCTGCTCGACTTCCAGAGACACGGTGGTGACAGCTGTCCAAGCTTCCCACAATTCCTCGTTTCCTTGTGCCAGTGAGTTCACTCGTGACAATGCTAGTCAACGTAGATGAAGCGTGGCCCGCTTTGGAAGCCACCAACGTCCCAATCCGCGTGTCATTGGTTGACCAAAATTTGTTCGAAGGGACTACAGTAAACTCTGTTCCGCGAACAATCCCCATGATGAATCTCCCCGGCATCTACCTTGTAGCGTCCACCGCCAGCATCATGTAACGTAAAAGAGATATGATCATCGAGGCTCTCTGGTGTCAAAACACTGAACATCAATCGCTTCTGATGGTTGCCTTCACATTGCGGCGTCTGACCATGCAGCTTGGGCAAGCCGGATAGCAACTGAGCGTAAGTGAGTTGACGGAGAGGGACTCTGTTCAATCCCTCCAGCAGCGCGGCCGAGAACGCTCCGTGGATTACGCCTTCGACAGTCGTTTCGTATGCAAGTTCATCTTGCCTGCAGGCAGAAAGTAGGACGTGGGTATCCATGATGCGGTCCCGAAAAAACGGAAGAAAAGGCTCTCCTCCACGTACACGTTGAAGAGCAATATCATGATCAATATTCTCGGGCAGGGGGGAGGGATTATAGAAGTATCGGGCAACACGCTTGGGGTCGATGGCACTGCCCGAATGGCAGCAATCGAATATCGCGACCTTGAGGGCCAGAAATTTCACAGCAAGATTGGGAAGCGGGTGGATGCAACTTTACGGTCAGGCCAGGAACCAGCTGGCAAGGTCCCGAAACAATACGGAAAGCGGAAAATTTGGTCATTTCAAGGGTGATAAAGTGGCCAAATACGGCACTCCCTGATCCCAGGGTTATTCCACCAAAAGAGAATATTTAAGAATAATAAGAAAATTTTGCGCATAAAAATTGCTACACAAAATTTAACACTATACCTAAATACAACAGAAATTTATTGTTAGTGGAGGCACATCAGATGCAAGGTTCAGTCACTTCAGCTAACTGCTGTGGGGGTCGGAGAAGACAGAATCTGGGAGCCAAACATCCAATCTTCAATCCGAATTCAGCAATACCACCCTGACCCAATCAGACGGTCAGATCTATCAAGGCCCAGTGATCCGGTACTCACAGATTGTTCCCTGACAAGCATGGGAGAAGTGTGGCTCGTCACCTCATTGTTGCAGTGCTGAAAGTGGATGAATCCATGCGATTAGTGTATGAATCTTGTAGATATATATGATACCTAACTTACAGATGTCATGAATAGCACTGAATAGAATCGGAACTGCCAGCAAGGTGGTTCTCCGGTTACAGACAAGACCATGTTCCGAGGTAACAATAGCATTAATTATGTGGGCTTCATTGAGATTGATCTTGTAACAAAATCTGCGAACGCTTGTTCTCAGTGCAGTTTTTTATTCATATGTAATAGATGTGATGCACACACTCCAGCTGTTTTACACCAATGACATGAGAGTGGATGACGAAGGCTCAGTTCCAAGTCACCGTCACCTAGTTTTTGATGTTATGAGGTGATTAAATAGTCGGTCTAACGGTGACGTGGAAAAAGTGTGCCCCTAATAAAACTCCTTTCCAAATTCCCTCCACTAATCTCCACCTCGTTGTCCTTCCCTTATTCATTCCTGACACTGAGGAGATGTCAACCTTTGAACCATCAACTGTATTGGTCATTCTAAAAAGTTCCTCCACTGTACCGCCCAAGGAAAAAAGAGAGTTTGAACTAAAATGGAAAGTTGCGGTTAGTTGTTGTGTTCATCCCCATTTGACATATTGACATACATGAATGACAGGTGGCAAATCGGCTGAACGCCTGGCTGAAGCATCGTGGCCTAGGATCAGACAAATCTCGCCTCGTTGCACAGCTTGAGTGGGAGGCCCACGTTGTTGAATACGTGGGTTTCATCTATAAAAGCACAAAACGTCATGGAAATTCAAAGGATGCCACGCCTCCAAGCTTACCAAAAGATATCCCTTTGATGGGGCCTTGATTCATACCACCCAAATATCTCCATCTTCGCAAACGTCAAACGGCACCAATTTTCCAGCCAGATACTGCTTACCTGAGGCCTGTTAACATCATTCATCCAGTCTACTTTCAGCATATCCATCAATGCCCACAATGCGATTCAACGGACACACAATGGGATGGATGGACCACAACAGGTCACCGGGATTTGCATGGCATCCGTGAGGAAGAGACAGCGCTCGGTTATCAGCTGATCTGTAAGCAATGTGAGAACCGTTTCTCACACGCAAAAGGCAATGTGGGAGGTGAAAATGGGACATACTGTTTCGCAACGACAAGTTCTATTTTTTGGAAAAAATGGGAGCATTGGAAAATACCCCGTAAGCTGTCTAATGTCACTTGTTGTTAACAAATGGAAGATCTAAACAATGCAGGTGACATACCCTACTTCCTCTATCGTTCCGCAGTAACCCATGAGCTCTTTGATCTTGTAATCGAGTTGCAGCCATCCATGACATCTGTGGGACTGGCCAAAAACATCAACCGTGAGTCATACATTCATTTGGACAGCATGTAATAATGTTTCGGGAAGAACTTCACTTGCTCGAATACAAGCAAAAAATGCTTGAGTACTTACAGAACCTCCAGAACCGACGTTGTACAATATTTCGTTCCGATCCATTGACAGCATTTTCGGGTCCATTCGATGTCGATGGCTATGCTGACAATAGTATCAGTGGTGACCTAATCACTGATCTGTTCTTAGAATTCAGTGAACGTACCCGAAAAAATGAATCCGAGGAGTATCTCCGAACCTTGACCGGTAACGTGGTTGCAACCGAAAAAAGAAAAATACTCACATCTGTTTTCAGCAACATGTTTATCCTTTGACAATACATTCCATGCTGCTGGAAAAGCAACAGTGGTTGATAAGTCCAAAGCCCGAACAAAGCTGTGGAAGGGTGGAATAGTTACGTTAATAGGTGAAAAAAATCAGGCACTGGGTTGGGTATGTGTTAGCGCTCAAGTTCTTGCTGTCATGGACCTAATCATGAAGTAGCGGTTGTGCCAGACGGGGTCGCCAGATGAGACGGGCGAGCTTTTGAATGGCTACTCCGGACGATGCAAGATCCTTTCTGTACCTGAACCAGAGATGGCTGTCGTTGACAACTGCTGCCATGTCCAAAAGGCCATAAAAACGGCCCTCCCAAACGTACACGTTGTTCTTGATGTCTACCATTTCTTAATGAGGTATGAGTTATAGCAATAAATAAGGCATTCGTCGGCTTGGAATGCTGCTTCAATATGATTGATGCTCTGAACAAATATCATGGACTCACATGTTCGTTCCAGGTACTTGATTGTAATCCTCAATGGAACCAAGAACCCATTCCGATCCGAAGTTGCAAAAGATATTGTCAGGTCGATCGTCAAGTCTCCTGCTGCCAAGGGAAAGCCAGCCACATATTGGGAAAAGGAAGAGCAGGAAACTCACCTACAGACGACATTTAAAAAGTGGGAGGAACGGGGGAATACATGGTCAGCAGCTGCTTCAAAGGTCAGTCTGTCGTTGTGTGCATATCTGTCGCTAATCTGTAAGATAGGTCCATGCCGAGCAGATGCGACACGTTCGGAAAGGTTGCCTAGCGAGAACTCGGCATGATATTGCATCTGATGGCAGTCGCATCGAAGCATGGCACAAGGGCTGGAACTCACTGCAACGATCATTCGCGAGTGGACTTGAAGTGTTCTGTGCATTGGGCCACGACTTTGTATTGCGTCGCAACATCCGCATCGCAACTTCTCACGAGGATTTGACACCATTCATCCGGTCTACATTTGGCTCCCACCACATTCACCTGTGTGGTTATGTCGCAGCATTATGGAATCAACTAGCAAGTGAGAAAAATGCACCATCCAACCTTAAGTTGTTGCCCGAATTGCCCATGGTTGCAAGCAATGAAAGTTTCGGGCTGGTTGCTTCGAAGCACGCAGAAACATTTGGTGGACTGTTTGAAGTCGATGAACAAGACACCGAGTCTGGAGAACTTCTGATTGACGACGAACCAGATCCCAACATCCTACAATCACTCGGGATCGACCCGAAACTATGCCTCATTCCACTGGAGATGGGAGTGAACATTGGATCAGCCAATGTAGGTCCTCTTGCTGCATCCGAGAAACACACTAACCACAATGAAGGCCGAGAACCACACAGGTCCTCACTTTAGTGAATCGGTTGCTGTGGAAGTCATCAGTTCCATGGCAAGTACCAAACAAGCGGAGAGTCCTACCAGAATAGATGCTATAGAACACCACCAGGGTCGTGTCGGCAAGGCTGAGTTGCCCATGAAGCGAACGCTGAATGATCTGTCCAAGGAGTTGCCTGCTGTCAAGAAACCCCGCACTAATGCGTCAGAACCAGAGGGTGACTCACCAGTACAGGTATGCAATCACAGAACCGGTGGTGACAGCTGTATCTAAAGTTTGTTTAGATGCCTACTCAGAAGAGGATTAATGAGTACCTCAGAGCACGGCAGACTTGCCAGGTGAAGAGTCGTCCTCTGATGACGCTCATGTCAGCAACCACGCCACTGCCTGTGCCCGCAGCCGCATGTCACCCTGAGGATTCACTGACCACTTTGTCAACTCGTCTCAAACTACCAGACTCGAGAGCGCTCACCCGATCCCAACGGCTCTTTTCCTTCGCAACAAACATTGACGTCCGGTCCTTGTCGATTGTGGGAAACACTGAGTTTTACCTGTTCATGGACCTGCGCGCTGAACAGGGCTGGGTCTCCTTCAGTATGACTTCTCAGAAATGGGTAATGGCGGCACGGGCATACAACTCACGACTGGCAGCACTCAACGCAAAAGAGAACTGTTTGACCGTCAGCAAGAACCCACGAGCGCTCCTTGAAATGCTGGGCCACATCGAAGCAAAGGTTTCTGAGCGGATAATGAAAGGCGACTACCTTTGTAAGTTCTTCATGGGTACCATTTTATGGCTGCTGATCCTACCTGCGATAAGCCAAGAGAAGCAAGACCGAAACGTTCTGGCGGCGCCACTGCCACGCGGTGCCTCTAGTCAAGGCAGAACACGTAACTGGTACCATGAAGACAGTATGTCACGGCGGAATGTCATTTCTATTGTCTAACCTAATGTCTGGTCAGCGCAAGGCCGCAACTTGTTTGCGCTGCCGCACCACTATGTATCCCAGCCCATCCGGCTCTCCTGACAACCACAAACGAGGGTATTGCTCAGATGGTGTTAGGCAGAACATGACGGATGATCAGACGCCCGATTGGCCCCAACCACGAGGCATTTTCGAGCTGGGAACCACCTTCAACCCAATCAACTTCTTGATAACACTTCGCGAAGTTTATGAGTCCTTCATAGTCCAGGGCAGCGACGGTGGGGACTTGGCAATGGAATATGAAGCATTCGTGAAGTTGTTACATGCCCAGCTGATTTTCACAGCGACCGGCACCACTCTCTTTAAACTCTTCAAACTCGAACTTCCCTTTTCCACCCCAAAGGAGCTGATCGTGGAACACGAGGGATCTCGCTATCTGCGAGTCGCCTGCCTCGAGGACTGTGGGCCATAGAGGGTCGTTCCCTATCATCTGGTTCCTAATGCATCACGTTGCTGGCTTCCTCGTGTTCATGTTCAATTTTTTATTGATTATCTTCAAGTTTGCAGAACTGCAGACTACACTTGCGGTACGGAACTGCGGACAACACTTGCACTTGCAGCATGATAGCTAGAATTTCTTCTTTCAAGTCTTATTCACTACTTGCACTGGTGCTATTTCATGTTTTTTAAAGCTTTGATATTCCTTTTGTGAATTTAACGCTCATGTGAGCTTCGGTCTCACGTGCTTTCAATTTGGTCTGCGTTCGGTCTTATCGGAGAAACTTTAAATCCCTTGGAATCGCGAAGTTGCCGGAAAGCGTGCGATCTGGTATCACGGGAACCAAACCATTCTCACTGCGAGTCTCTGCGTCACAAGGACATATGGCTTCTATCGTGCGTCTGAACACGACAGCCATGGCCTGCATAGAATACCATCATGGCATCGTCCTTCTGCATATCTGTGTTGTTTGTGAGATGCGGTAATGAATGCCTCTCTGTCGCTGTTCTGAAGGAATTTCTGTGTCATCCGTCGTGTACACAACCATGCTATGAACAACAGCATTTTCCGTGAAGGCAACGTATATGTCTTCAGTCAAGTGGGTCAACGCGTAGTCGAGAAGCCTTTCACGATGGGCCCGCCGGCGTCGCACTTTCTCTCTTTCAGAGTTATCCATTGACGAGGGGCAAGACCCCACGCAGTACATCATAAATACTGACAACATTACATGCAAAAATGCAGCCACTATTCAAAGACCTTCAGTGATTTTTCAATATCGAGGCCATAAAGGCGGTGACCTTGACAACAGTTGCCTTCGCCTTCCGTAAAACGCCTTCATTTCGCAACAATATTTCATGTATCCCGGTAGGATCCACAGCCAGCACAGTCAATGTGACCAAAGAATCACACAATACGGCAAGTTCGAGGGCCCCTAAAAGTGTCCAGCCGGTCGGATTCGAGATTATCTGGACTACAATCCCGGTTGCAATGCATGACACCAATGGGAGTGGAAGGTCGCTGAAAGGAAGGAGTTTGAGCTGCAACCACTGCGAGGTTGCGGCAACGATGAAAACCGCTGAGGCTTCCGCCAAACCGACAACATGTTGATTTTGGAGCAAGGCCAATATAAGAACTAGCGTAGTCAGGCTGACTAAACGGGCTCGACTCGCGTTTCTAAGAACTACGCCAGTGCATGACAGGGCAGCGACAGCGTAAGGAACTCGAACGATGCCCAAGCCTGCTCGCGGGTTCTCCTTGATAAGTCGGTACATGAGATTTGTAGAGGCCATCATTGCGGTGGTGAATCTGTTCATTTGGCGACCTCGCAATCTGTAAATATGACCATTGTCCAGGTTCTGAAAACTGTAGCAACGAGACAGTCTGGTATTCATGAATGTGACCATGACCGACGACGGTAGCAGCGACCACACGCTTATCAAGCCTGCTCCACATGGAAATTGTGCCAATCTGTCCAAGAGCAACAAGAATCGGACAGCATTCGAGATCTCAAGACAACGGGTAGAAGAGCGAGAAACGAGGAATGAGTTGACTTGGTAACGTGAACCGCGTGAGTAACGTTTCGTATCCTGGCAAAAGTATATGTTATGCTGCCATAATAAACAAACTTTTGTGACTTTACCTTCCTCATTGGCACGAATGGTAGACAGGGCATTGCAACGAGCATCCTGGTAGACTGGACCGCAACGTCAAGAGTATATATGGCACGTTTGATTTCGCTAACTTGATATTTCGTCACAACTCCTGACATTGCGATAGCTGCATTTTCGAGTCGATCAACCAAAGGCAGAACAGTCTTTGATATGAGTTGAAGTGTCGCCCGAGCATGTGGAAGCTGCCGGCTTGCATTCAAGATTGCAACGCGCATGCAGCATGGTTCCTCATTCCTCACATTATCCAGTTTCAAGAAATGAAGTGCAGCACTGGATCCTTGCAGGACATCGGCATTGAAAGATGGTTGGCGAGAATTGTATGATATGAGTGACCGAGGGAGGTGTTGAGGTATGGATTCTGATGTTGTGTTTAAAAGGGGGATGATATCCGGTAGAACCTGAACGAGATTTTCAGTGGCAGCAATGGCATCGCGAACTCCAAGCCACATGTCCGTGACCTCGTTGGATTTGGCCGATCCCCATGAACCAGGAGTGAAGGAACACATAATTTCCAGGAATACCTGCAGCGCTCTGCCGATAAAGGATGTGATAGCGAAGCGGAGGTTGACATCCTTCATTGCAGCATATTGAGAATCGATGAAATGAAAGCGCCAAAATTTGCTAGAGTATTGCAGCAAGGGCATCACAGAGGTATAATCGCCACCGAGATATGCCAGAAAAACATCATCGGAAGTTAGGTACGATAGACAGGCGCAAGCAACGAATGAGTTTGCTAGCTGGGAGTCGACAAGGAAATGGCATGCAGGTTCGCCATCCACGAGACCGGACATTTCTAACGGCAACTCCAGGAATTCCTTGACTGTGGCGTGCGTAAGTGTGATAATCCAATCAGATTTTCCGGAACTGTGAGAACCCCCCTCTGGTCGCTGAATATCAACCAATGCTCCAAGTAAATTCAGGATCACTCCATCGCAGTTGGCTAAGCGCCTATATTGTTTGCCGGAATCGGAATCCAGAACGATAGCGACCGAAAGTTCGCCTAGCGTAAGCGGGCGCTTTGCCGCCACGAGCCATCGCAAAGCACGCACGGCAAATGATTCAGTAAAGGGTCGTCGCGGCCCCTCGTGTTGGTGATAGTTCATCGCACGCTGAGCCAACACACGGAAATAAGAAGTGTACATCTTCGTCAGGCCCCGTGGTAATGCATCCAACGCTTGCTTAACGTCGTCCACACTGCTGTCCTGGAGAAATTCGAGGTGATCGACCATCACACGCACGTAGAAGAACATGCTATCGGCAGACTGCAAGAGACGGTCGCGAGCCAGCTGTGTTAACGCAGGGTCATTTTGAAGCTGCGGCATGACACGCGCGAGATCGTCAATTCGATGACTGATGTAGTGTTCGATATCTGGACCATTCCCGTCACTGCCTGCCACTTCGATAGATTGCCATTGACCAGAAGATGTGTACTGTCGAATGTCATACTCGTCTCTACTGGTTATTATGACCAATGTCGTTGTTGTCGAATCGGACGTCGTAATGAGATCATTTAATAGATTCATGACGTTGTATCTGTCTGAACATTCGTCCACTGCATCCACAACCACCCTGGATCAAAGATATTGAGCTGCGTGTTATGGTTTCAGTACACCACATACCGAACGCAAGCAAATAACTTCATTGCAAATTGACAAGCTTCCCAGAGTTGGTCAAGGGATATATGGGTTTCATTGTCAAACGTCTTTTTGATGCCCGAGACCATGGTAGATCGTATAGAGACACTACCGCAATAAGAACGTAGCATTTGAGCTAGGAAGGCTCTGAGAATAGTTGAGGGCGATGTTCGGTTGAGGTCATTAGCGCTATTGTCGCAAAAGAAGTATAATGTTATGGACTCTTGGGAGAAGGCAAGGGCAAGCCTTATGAGTGCTGCAGATAGGACAGTTTTCCCGCTGCCCGGTTTTCCATGAATCCAAATGCGAGAGCCGCCATACACGCCCGTACTAAACCAGTCCTCAACACCAGGATGGTTAAATATCCAGTTACAAGTGCCATCCAGTTGCTGTTTGAGTGTTTTCTCAAGGTCGTTTCGGTAGTTAATTGCATCCAACCGTTCGATGAGTTGATAATACTCATTATCTGCAATTGTACGATTATTCCGCGATCAGCTCGAGTGTCCTGGGTGTGCATTCACCTTTTCGCTGTTGTTCGTTGATTTTTCTCTCGACTGTGTCGTCCATCAGCTCAAGTTTTATTTCATATTTTTTATACTTACCTTTGAAGAGTCGCTCAATATTTTCCGTCCTGACTGCTCTCGCAGTGATCAGTCAGCTTCATGACAATGGTCACATATTTGGATCATCCCCACCTTCAAGGAATCGCTCGATATTTCCTGCCTCGGCCGCCCTTGCCTCTCGCTCGATCAGTTCGAGGTGTGTAAGAAGTCGTCGTTGAATCGGCCCAAATGTTTGATCAAATGGGACCTGCGAACTACGCGCAAACATTCGCAGACCTACATCATTACGACATGCGCAGAGGTAAGAAGGCATGAACGAACTGGGAGACGCAGATAACCCATGCTTGACGTGCGATACCATGCGAGATGCGAGATTAGAAGTCGACGGAGCTTTTTCACTGCGTCTGAAGAACTTGACCGATGCCACACAAAATTCGACAATGTCATCATAAATGAGAGATATGGCATGTTCAAGTCTAGGTCCTGTCAATCTCTCCGAGTAGTCCAGAATACGCTGCAGGTTATCGCCAATCTGGATGAAGATATCGAGAATACCTGATTCCACGTAAGTCCGTACTACTAGGTCAGTGTCACCAATACGCCCACCTTCTATATATTCCGTATAATTCCGAAGCAACTGTAGAGAATGAGTGGTGCGGAAAAGGTATAAATTTAATCAATTGGATAATACCTGTAAGACGAGCTTTATAGAACCCCAGACCAGTGAAGCAATCTCAGGTTTAGCTTGAATGAATGTTTCTACGACTTGACCGTATGCTTCAAGCCTCTGAATAAATGGCTTTGTCTGGAGTAAAACCTTCTTCATTCGACCGCCTTCGTCTGGAAGCGTTTTCAAGACTATCGTAAATTCCTCGAGTGCGTTTTGTACATCAGTTCTTGTTGATGCGGAACCGAGCAGCTGTCGCTTTTCATCGTCTGTCAAGATACGATTATACTCCTCCTGTGCCTTTTGATAGGTGGATTCCAGGCTGGACCTGTACCGGATGATAATGAGGAGGCAGTCATCTCGCGAAGAGCCAACTCACCTCGACATTCGGAATATGTGCAACCAAAATCAGCACTGCCAGCAGCCTTGCTTTTACCGCGCATTGGGGACAACGTGGCCTGGTCTTTCGACGAATCCGGTGCACAGCCAATATTGAACTTGGTTTTCAACAGTCATCGAAGTCACAGGCATGTATGGTGAGGACTGCCTGCCTGCCGGCATCTTTGATGTAGAATCCTGCTGCTAACATTGCTTATTTTTTGCAGTGAAATTGTGGTGCTGTGAGCTCATTATCAACCTGTCGAAAGGGCTCAATGTCGATGTACGATCACAGTCCCCTGTTTACAATTCGTCCGACCATTTCTTCCATTCATTCCTCAAGTTCCTGTCCCACCTCGTAAAGTGCGTATTTCAACGTTCCTTATTCTCGACAAAGACTGCAATGTAGAAGCGCTAGTATCCCTTCGAACAAAGGGCTCTATTCACGGGGGTAACACTTCTTGTCTTCCTGGTTATCTCGCATATATCGCTGTTTGGAGTCATGGCCGCCGACTCCGATCGTCGGTATTGGTTGCACATCGTCAGCCATTCTGATTATGGAACACTTGGAGAGCTCGGAATCAAGCCCATTCTCATCTCCTCAAGGATAATACTACTTTTGGTTCTTACTAAATTTATTGAGGTGGACGAAGATGCAGATTTATTACCTGCACTTCACAAATGTGAGTCTACTACCTGTTCTCTCATATCTGGGCGAAGACTCGCGACACTTGCATTGATTGGTTCCCCATGACTTGCCAGGTCATAGTGATGTGCTTACGTTTGGTTTCTCTTGTAGTACTCGCTATCGTCATTGCCATCGGTCAAGCTACCAACTATGTTTGCGTTGGCGTATTTGGTCAACCCTCCGACCTAGGGCCCGGCATCTGTCTTCTCCTCATAATCCAAATCGTGTCCGCTGTTGTAGGGGTGATTGTTCTCAGTGAGTTACTTCAAAATGGATACGGCACTGGTTCGGGACCTGGCCTCAATCTTTTCCTTGTGGCCGACATATGCAAATCTATGATGTGGAAAGCTTTCTCTCCTACAATGATCGATAATGGTAATGGGTCACAGTTTGAAGGTGCCATCATAGCACTTTTGCACCTTCTTTTCACTCGGAAAGACAAACACAAGGCAATAATGGAAGCGTTCTGGCGAGACGATCTTCCCAATATCATGAACTTGGTTTCGACCATTGTTGTTTTTGCCATCTTCATCTACCTGAAGGGCTTTCGCATCGAAATTCCGGTCAAGTCAATCAGGTTTCGTGGGCAACGCGGATTATTCGCTGTCAGGTTGCTTTGCGCAACCCACACACCTGTCATGTTCGAGCACCTGTTGGCTTGGGGCTTTCTCACGGTATCACATATGCTTGCGATGAAATTTCCCGATAACAACTTTGTTAGGCTTCTTGGAGTTTGGGAGGTGAGCTACCTATCACCGACACTATTATGTTAATAACCTGTCTGCTATAGCCTAGTGGATATGGCTCACAATTTGTTGCAACTTCCGGCATCGCTTACTACATGTTCCCACCGCCTACACTCAAGGCAGCCACCCTTGATCCATTCCGTGCGACTATATCTATCATTTGGAAGATTTCTGCTTGTGCATTCTTTTCGATGCAATGGATGAACCTATCGGGGGCTGGTCCAGGGCCCACGGCAGAGATGTTGAAGAGGCAATATCTGGTGTGCTCAAATATGTTCGCTTCTTAATATCTGTTCGTTGAATTTGAACGTCTAGATCATGACTGGTCACAGTGAAGCATCTGCGTACAGGAAACTCGAACGCCTTATTCCAGAAGCAGCAGCGTCGGGAGGCGCCGTCCTTGGTCTTCTGTCCATTGCTGCGACTTGGATGGGTGCACTAGAAGGAATTTATATTCCGTTCATCGTTGATATCATTACAAACTATATGCGGCCTCAGTCGGCAGTACTCTACCTATCTCACGACGCATTTCGAAACGCCACTCCTGACCTGTTTTATGATGGTTCTACAATCCCATTCGTTATCATGGACTGACCCCCATTTCCACGCCTATTCTGAAGACAAACCGAATTTTCACACTTGCGCCGGTACTAACTTGAAGAAGTTTGTAGGGAGACACATGTTTGGTTTTTCAAGGGCTAGAAGTATTGTTGCCATGGCTTGGTCCAGAACCGTTAGCCGTTGGATATGGCAACCTGGAGTGATCTGCCTATGATTGAACTCAGTGTACCTTAGTCATATGACTGGACCCCAAATACTGTACACATACATATATGAAATGTAAAGCCAACCTGCTATAATACATGAGGGACTTCCAAGGAATCAAATTGGCCAGGAAAGTGACATATTTATTCAAGCTACTATATCTGAGGAACTACGGATTGTATAGAGACATTGGAGAGACCATAGGGAGATGAGAGGAGTAAAACACTGCTGAATATGTGAGAGATGCAAGGAGGGGATGGTGATAGCATGTGGAGGGTGCCGAAGATGGTGGAAGTGTGGGGATAGTGTGGAGGGCACAGGAGGGCACGAGAAGGGTGTCAGAGACATCAGGCAGGAGTGGGAGACTGTAGGAAGGTCAGACACAAGTGGGAAGTGCAGGAAAGTTGTGGGGGATGTGAGGGGGAGCAGGGAAATGAGAGAGGGGAGTGTGGAGGTTCTGACACCGCTACAGGAGGACCGGTGGATGCAGGGGTGTCGATCTAAGGAACTACCGATGGTGTGCTAGGTGGGAGTGCGTGACTATGTGGAGAGCACTGGGGAGTGCAGAAATGGTGTGGAAAGGGAGGGTGCAAGGGTGCAAATGAGGTGCAGGGGACATCCGGGAGCATGGTGGGGTAATACGGCAGGAAGTGGTGAGTTGGGCGGAAACGGATCAAGCATCTTGTGGGCCTCAGGCAAGAGTGACGCTGGCTGAGTGTGGAAAGCGATGGGTGGAGGTTCACGTCGAGGGAAGTGGGGAATGTCTGCCTGATGACAGAGATGTTCTGCATTAAGGAACTACCGATGGTGTGCCAGGCGGGAGTGCATGACTATGTGGAGAACACTGGGGAGTGCAGAAACGGTGTGGGTGCGAGGGTGCAAAATTGCAAATGGCAGGTGGATAGCATGAAGATGCGGGTGGGTGTTTGAGGGTGCAGGGGAGGTGCAGGGGACATGCTGGAGCATGCTGGGGGTGTGTTGTGGATTGGAGGATGGTGGGGCATGTGGGGGGGGGGCTACATAGGGTGTGAAAAGAGAATAGAGAGTGCAGGGAGGTTCCGATACCATTAGAGAGGACTAGCAGGTGCAGGAGTGTAGAGGAGGGTGTTGGGGCAGCAGGGGACATGCCGGGAGCGTTTAGGGATACGAGGATGGTGGAGCATGTGCGAGGGTATATAGGGATGGGCCAGATGGCACGTATTGGGGATGGAAAGTCATGTTCATAGGGTATATGGACAATGTAAAGGGTGGTACACGAGAAGGGAGGGATGGTTCGAGGAAGGTGTACTAGAGGCTTTGCAATGAAGGTTAGATGATGCAACAAATAGAGGGAGAGAAATGCAAACTTTTGAAGTCCAAAGTAAGTCTTCAATGAACAAGAAACACTCGGAAATGACGCCACATCAAATCTGCCTTTGTTTTTTACTATCACTATCCCACACTCAGTCAATGTCTCAACAAAATCAACACAAGCCTCGATGTCAGTACCTTTCTATCTATGTTGCTAGAAGTGGGAGTGCCTGATATTACAATGCCTTTATTTTAGCACCGGATGAAGATATTCGTGCACCGCTGACCTTTTACTTCAATTTGGGCTTGAAGGATGTTGATATTACAAAGCTCCTCAAGTCCCACTACAATATGGATCAATATGGCTTAAGGTAGGTGCTAGCCATCAATGATGCATGTGTACTAATGGTTATCTTCCCTTAGCGTGATTACACTTCGATGACTGCGCAAGAAGTGGGGTTTGTTATCAACCCATCAACAAAACCACACAATGGAGTTATTTATGAGAAAGTCCGGGAAATTCGCAAGCGTTTCCTGTTCCACGGTGCAGAGTCTATATGCAAATCACTGAGGGAATTGCATGGGGATCATGTGCCCTGGTAAGTGGGTGTTTTTACATTAGTTTTGTCTACTCATTTATATCACAGGGGCGTTATCAGTCAACTTCTGGATCATGTTGAATATGATGCAGTACAAAGTCGGTGTAGCCAAGGTTTCAGGAGAAGGCGTTTCTGGGCTGCTGGTGTCAATGATGTATGGCCGCAAGACCAGCATGACAAATGGGGCCGCTTTGGCCTCCGGCTGCATGCTGGTCTTGAAGCTTTTTCTGGTGAAATCAATTGGTTATGAATCTGGTGGACAAATAAAAACCCAAGGCTTATTGCGTGGTATTACCTTGAAACCTGTCGAAGAATTGGCAGTGCAGTGTTTTTCTAGTTTCTCCTGCTTGATCCTAACACTGTTTTGGTTGCAGGTGTTCCTATCATTACTCAGAGTGATCCTGGTTGTGAAAACAATGGTGTGGCTAAGCCCACACATCAATTCGACATCGCCTGGATCCAGCACTTGCGGATACCCTACAGCATCGTTTTGCGAAAGGTCACAACAATATCTTATTGGAAATTAAATGGTTCATTTTCCGCCACGACTTTTCTCCTGGATTTGAAGATATCCTTGAACTGGGTGTGCATAATGGGTGGTATGATATAAACAACGTACTTGAAAAGTAAGCATTATATATTTTCCCAAACATGGGCTCACCATTTTGTAGTCTTGTTTTCAATGGGTTGCTATCCCATGGCTGCAGGCAGAGATTGATGAGTGGGTTCGGTTCAAGAACAGGACAGCTCTGCATGCAGTCAAGAACAAAATCCTTCCACATGGCATCCCTGCCCTAATTTGTGCTGATTCCAGTCATTTTGGGGCGCTTGACTTTAAGGTAACATTCAAATTTCTCTTGTTGGACTAAAGTCTGATCATATTTTCAGATCCCTGTTCCCATGGATGTGTTTGATGAAGTTGAAGCCGAATATGCTCCACCTAACCACCCTGTCTTTGAACTCCTGCCACCCCTCTTTCACGACCATGCAAATAACCTTGATATGGAATGTGGACAACCCATTGTGTCATCCAACACATTTTGGGATGTGTATCAGAATCTTTTGCAACAATTTCTAGACACTCAGGATGCTGAATTCACCACCATTCTTGCATCCCATCAAGACTCCGCAAGTCAGCTCAAACAGGAAAACGGAATTGAATTACCACCCAACATGAAACCATTTCACAACGGTGGTGAGGTAGTCAGACAAAAGGGACAGTACATTGGTGGCTTGATCAGGTCTGAATCTGCAGATGGGGATATACAAATCGAGCCAGAGTATGCTGATTTTACCACTGATGAGGATGAAGGAGATGATGAGGTGGGGGATGACAAGGGCAATCCAGAGCTTAATTCCATGTAGTATAGACAATATATCTCTTCATTTCACTTTTATGGCAGCAAATCTAAACTATGAGAGACTGCGAAACAGAACTTTTATTCTAAAAATTCCTTCAATGACCTTCATGACTGAATTGAGAACTCCATAGGTGCCATACCATCCACAAGGCCGCCATTTCCATCATTTGCTATCTGTGAGACAGAGGCCTTGGTGCTGGAGGTGAATAGTTTGGTCTTGTCATTACTGGTGTTAGAGAATGGAACAAGGCCGAAAAATCCACAGAAGTGGTTGCAGGGATGTTCTTCCTTGAATGTGGCATGAGTAGATGCTAAATTTCCCTCCAAAAATACCATTCCAGTTTCACTGCAAAGATGTGAGCTGTTTCTGAGGGTGAACAGCATGTGGGACATATGGCACAGTAATGATTTGAGGGTCTGTTAATAAAGATTTTCCACCTTGAAAAGACTGTAAATAGTGTACAGACAGTTGGCAAGTGAAATGTACCCTGGAAATCACCAATGAAGGCCAGACCCTGTGTTTTGATGTATTGCACATGCTGGCAAAATGCAAGAAATTTTGCACGGTAGGCCACATCTCCTTGAAGGTGACTGTACAGTTTTGCTGAACTGTTGCCAATGTATTTCACAAAACCACCTCCAAGTCGATCAAACCCATAGTCAATGACTTCTTCAAGCAAATATGTATTGTGTTTGCCATCTTTGACAACAGCAAGCACAGTGTGTATAAAGCACATCTGTGGGATCTCAAATTTGGGCTGTCCATGAGCCTTGATGTGCTTCTTGGTGAAGTCATAAACAAGTTCCATTGGAGCAGATGCCCAGCGTAGACAATTGATCTTGGAACTGAGTTTTGTGATTTGTGTATGATTGTCAAAAGGAAGATGAAAACCTGAAGCTTTGCATTGATAGCAGCATTGCTTGATGCAAACATAGTGAGACAAACCCAGAACATTTTGGCTCGTATAGATAAATATCGCTTTTTTGAAGTGGCCGTACTTGGGTGGTGCTTGTGGGTCAAAAATGAGTGTGACCGAAACAGGGCCTTTGCAGTCTTTGATTGCATCGAAGGTTCTTGCTTGAGACACCAAGCCTGCAAATGTAGCTGAAGATGTGGATATGTCATGCAGGAAACAGATATTGTGTTCACTTGTGGTGGAGTCATTACCGGTAGTACATGGGGGTACAGGGAGTACTTACATAGGGATTTCACAACCTTCTTTGATGTAGGTCTCTGGGCTTCAAGTACTCATTGTACATCAGCTGCACTTGGCCAATTAGGCTCACCAATGTGTGGAGGGGAATCTGGCCTCAAATCGGTCAGGCTCTCACATTGAGAAGTCAAGCCTGGGACATGCTTGGCACAAGGTGGTGACCTCATACTCGTTTTCTGTAGAACAGTGTCATTTATATTGTAATTGAATTCAAACTGTAAACATAGTTACTGATAAATGACACTTTTGGCTCTGAGTCTCTGCTGTCTTTGGAATATGGGCAGCCTCAACTAAGTTTTCCCAATCACTGTCATCATTTCCAGGCAGTTGCAGTTGGACTGCTAAAGGCATATATGAGACCTGGACAGATGGAAATTTCTGGTTACAAGAAGGGAAAATGTGTGAGAAACTTGGGAATACCTTGTCGTGATCAATCTCAAGTTCCTCCAGATGTGAGATTATCTCCAAATACCTTTCATGTGATAGCTCAAGATAAAGCTCAATTCCTCTACCTGGGTGGAACTGAACAGTTTTTGACTTGCCCTTAGCTACAAAAAATTTGTGTGCAATTGCATCTACATCAGGTGCACTGGACAAAGGTATCATCTTGACCCAGTCCTTAGTACAAAGACAAAGTTCATTGATGGAAAGCTCAGCGTCTCTTGACCACTTCAAAAACGGGGGCAGCAGCATTAAATACATCATTTGTTTGAGGCTCCGAAAACCGATGTGTACTGGGACATTATTGATTGTTTCTGAGAGATTCTATATCACCAGTACAAATCCAATCAATGTGTGTACTTGACTCAGATGAAGCGAAAGACTTACAGACACAACTGTTGGGTTCTTGTTCCTGTGTTTCAACTGCATCATAGTGACTTTTACTACCACTAGCTCAGAATTATTCGATGCAAAAGCACATTGGGCAAAATGATTCCACATCTCATCATACTTCTCATGTGCAGCCTGATAACTGGGTTGTAAGTCATGACACAAAAAGTCGGGTATCTCCAGAGATCTTGCAAGTTGACCTGGCATAAAGATCCTTGGTCCTGGGGCTGTGGTGCCAGATTGTCATTTTGGCCAGGGTTGTTTTTTGCTTTTAGTATGCTCCTCCATCCTTGAGACCCAAGGTAGTGCAGGTGGGGGCATGGCATTTGTAACTTGTGGTCCAATGCGCGCAGGATGGGATGAACCTAGAAATGGTGCCATAAACCCATACAGTTGACAAACGCTGAACTACACATCTACAAACCTGCTCGTTGAGCACTGGCAACTGCTTTACGGACATCAATATTGTCGTGACTCAGTTGGTTGTTGTCCTGACCCGGAGTGATCTGCCTGACTCCTTTAAACATCATCAGCATTCAACGGTGACAAGCATCATCCGCACCTTGAGTACCCAAGGCTGCCGTTTTCTCAACCAAATACTGGTGACAGCCTTCACAGACATACTTTCCCGGGCGACCTGGAACTCGATCATGCATGAAGTAAAGTTTTGTTCCAGAGTCAAATGAGAGTTTACAGTGTTGGCAGATAACTCTCCCATTAGCCCTGCTGGTGAAATCGGCAAGTTCATTTGGAGACATACGATAGGAAATGTTGATGGTCAAATGGCTCAGCAAGAAATCTTTTTGCACCGATGCGGAATTTTCCAGGTCACTAAGTCTGTTTGCCTCATCTGTCAGGCTGTCTCCCTATAATTTCACTCCCTCTGCCTACCTAAGCCATCCTCTGCACACACAGCTCACCTTACACTCCCCAGCAACAGATGCTTATGAACATGTTGTCGACAACCCTGGTCACCCTTTGCACTAACCATGCAAAGGGCTCACTGGAACCACAAAAGGCCACTCAGTGCTGGGTCAGATGAGCTTGACAACAAGCCTGACTTGCTGCAGAGCTCCACGCACAGCTATCGTCCGCTGCCGTACTACCAAAAGTCCAGAGGGTCCCTTCTGGGAGCTTCTCATCCAATGGCCAACTGTCATTGTCATCCAAGTCATCCATGTAGTCCTCACACATATTGAATAGTCCATCTGATGCAATGCTTTCGATGGTCGACTGGGCTGACAGTGCAACAGGTTGTAGCAATGGTGGATATGGCAAGGGAGAATCCCTGCGAGCGACATGGCCCAAAGACACAGGTGCAGGCAACGAGATAGTGTTGGGTGGCAATTTGAATAGGAAATCTTTGGCACGAGAATGTGGTGAGGGAAGCACGAATACAGGAGGTGTTTTGTTGAACGCAGTCAAGAAATGCAGAGCGTCTCTGTCATCAGGCAGACATTCCCCACTTCCCTCGACGTGAACCTCCACCCATCGCTTTCCACACTCAGCCAGCGTCACTCTTGCCTGAGGCCCACAAGACGCTTGATCCGTTTCCGCCCAACTCACCACTTCCTGCTGTATTACCCCACCATGCTCCCAGATGTCTTCTGCACCTCATTTGCACCCTTGCACCCTCCCTTTCCACACCATTTCTGCACTCCCCAGTGCTCTCCACATAGTCACGCACTCCCACCTAGCACACCATCGGTAGTTCCTTAGATCGACACCCCTGCATCCACCGGTCCTCCTGTAGCGGTGTCAGAACCTCCACACTCCCCTCTATCATTTCCCTGCTCCCCCTCACATCCCCCACAACTTTCCTGCACTTCCCACTTGTGTCTGACCTTCCTACAGTCTCCCACTCCTGCCTGATGTCTCTGACACCCTTCTCGTGCCCTCCTGTGCCCTCCACACTATCCCCACACTTCCACCATCTTCGGCACCCTCCACATGCTATCACCATCCCCTCCTTGCATCTCTCACATATTCAGCAGTGTTTTACTCCTCTCATCTCCCTATGGTCTCTCCAATGTCTCTATACAATCCGTAGTTCCTCAGATATAGTAGCTTGAATAAATATGTCACTTTCCTGGCCAATTTGATTCCTTGGAAGTCCCTCATGTATTATAGCAGGTTGGCTTTACATTTCGTATATGTATGTGTATAGTATTTGGGGTCCAGTCATATGACTAAGGTATGCTGAGTTCAATCATAGGCAGATCACTTCGGGTTGCCATATTGGAGCCGGACTGATAATTAGCCAAGTTACTCTACGGTTAAACCTCGGCTTAGCCACAGCCAGCTGTTATTAGCCATTACCAAATATCCAAATTAGGAAATTTAGGTTTTCAGCCTGTTTGCTGGCTTCAACATCACTTGGATAACCCCTCTGCTGCCTCCCACACCTCACAAACATGTATGGCTGCATTTCACAAGGTTTTCAGGTGTTTCTTTTCTTTTTGCATATCTGCACATAGTCTACCTATGTACATGTATATGACAAAAATGAAAAATACCTACCTTCCAAAGCACCTGTGAAAGGGCAGGTGTGAATACCACACACATGTCAATTGATGCAGCCATATATATTCATGAGGTGGGCTGGGCAGCAGGGAGAGGGGTGGACTCGTCCTTATTTCCTTTTCTGCTGCTCCTGCCCTGTCCAATGGCATTGTCAGCTGTTGCCATTGTTATGGTCCTTGTGTTCACCTCGTGAATGCTGTGCACATGTCAATTGACATGGCTGTACCCATTCGCGAGGTGGTGGTTGGCTCGGGGAGGCAGTGGGGCAGGGCTATAGGGAGAGGAGTGGGGACTTCTTGTCTTCGTTCCCCCTTACTGTTGTTCTTGCCCCATCCATCCTGCACCGTTTCCCGTTGATGTCAATGTCGCTGTCATTGTTGCCCACCAGGTCATAGTCATAGTTGCTGTTAATGCCAATATGTATACATCTGGCTCTTCTGGGTAGGAATCACAGTGCGGCATTTTCGCGAAGCTTATCCCATGTGGCCAGTGGTTTTGATGCTGAGGGTGAGGGGACAAATGTCAACAAGAACAACCGACCTCCACACCTGAAAGAATACCACCTTGGACAGTGGCATATTTGGGGTCAGTATGAAAATGGATTTGCAGAATCCAAAATGGACGTACAACCATTTGTCATTGCTGAAGCTGATCCAAGAGGGAGTTATCTGATGGCCTTGGTCATTGGCCATAATTTCCACATGGCCACCTCATTGGGCACTGCAGAATTGGGTCAAGAATCAATCAAGATAAAGATAAGTGCTTATCCGACAGCAAAAGACAGGCAAATAAGAAAAGAATCTACCCTAAATCTAGAGGAAGTAATCAGAGAATGTCTATATCCCATGTACAGAACACATCACCAATTCCAATAACAGTACCATACTCTGACGAGGCAGTTGTCTGCTCTTAAACATGGGCTATCACAGGACACAAACAGAGGAGGGCAATGAATCTGATTAGAGCAAAGGAGAAAGAAGCTGCCATGTGCCAGTGTGACAGCGAGTGTCGGTGTAGACCCGGAAGAGGAATCTACAGAAAGGGGGTGATCAGCTAAGAAGTGATCTGAGGAGTTTAGTTTCTATTGAGCAGTCTAATCAATCCAACCCAAATCCAGGGGTTCCAGAACAGAGGGGAAAGGATGGTGAGAGGTATAGATGATATGAAGAGAGGACTAGGAAATAGAGCTGAAGTGTGATGATAAGATGTATTCTTCTTCTCTCCCTATCTTGTAGTGTAAATGTACTACTTTTATACTACTGTAAGAAACCTGTTGTGATGGCAAGTTCTGTTGTAGACCCAGATGAGGAATCTACTATGAAGGGTGATCAGCTAGAAAGTGATCAGAGGAATCAGTTTCTTTAGAGAGGTCTAGTCAATCCAACCCGAATCCAGGGGTTCTGGAATCAGAGGGAGTGTGTGGGGAAAGGAATGAAGGCAGGCGTAGACAATACGAAGAGAGGACTAAGAAATAGAGCTGAAGTAGGACGATAAGATGTTTCTATATGCATGTCTGGGTATCTGTGTTTCTATATTGTTTTGTAGTGTAAATGTGCTACTTTTATACTACTGTGAGGGATCCTGTGCTATGGTAACTATGTGGTACAAGCGAAGGCTGTAAGTGATAGGGGGCAAGTGGAGAGGAGGATAGGAGGAGTGCTATGTACTAGGAGATGGGAAATGAAGATATATGATATACAACTATATATGTACTGATTCCAGGTCGTTAGGGACATTGCATCGCCAGCAGGAACGATTCCAGAGGCGGAATCTGGAGCGGAATTGATAGAAAAGAGCGGAATCAAGCGGAATTGATGATATAGGAATAGGAATGGATGGGAGCGGTGTCAGATATGAAGGGGTTATGGATCCACATGATCTGGAGCCTTTACACTGTGCTATAGTAACTATGTGCTACAAGTGAAGGCTGTAAGTGATGGGGGAGGAAGTGGAGAGTGAGACAAGGGGTTGGAGCTATGTACTAGGGGACAGGATATGAAGATATATGATATACAAATGGATACATACAAATTCCAGGTTGTTAGGAACATTGCATCGTGAGTAGGAACGATTCTGGAGTCAGAATCTGGAGCGGAATCGTTAGAGAGGAATGGAATCGATGATATTGGACTGGAGATGGATGGGAACAGAGTGGAATATGAAGAGGAAATGGATCCACACAATCCAGAGCCTCTACATCCAGTCAGGACTCAGATAGAGACCATCCCTGGTCGATCCAAATGAAATAACGAAGAGCCTGGGTCGTGGGTAGAAATGAGTGTAAGCGACATTGAAAACAGATGCAATCGGCAGTACAATGTGAATGGAATTGAAGCTGGTGGGTATTGAAGCGTCGGGAAGTGGCGATATGGAGCTACCAAAATCGTATGGGGCAAAAATGGCTGGACAAGGTCACGTGACAGGGCAACAAATACAAACATAAAATTTTCAATGCGACTCGATGTTGTCAACAATCTCAACAAGCCCCAAAACCCTTTACAAACACAGCAAATACCAACTCCAACACCAGATGTCGATGGAATACAATGACTTCCTTGGAAAACTTGATGCAGAAATGCAGAAGGACTTTGAGAACACTGTGGCTGAGCTACACGAAGTTGATGCAGCCAGAAACAATATTATATGTGACAGATTCAAGGATGAGGCATGGCAATGGGTGGTGAGATGATGACAGGCCATGGTAAGAGATTCTGTTCCCATAAACAATATGAACTAACGATTCCTGGCAATGGAACTACAGGGGACTTATGACGGAAATCCAGGATGGCAGAATCATGGTAACAGAACCAAGGGACTTCTTGGTGGGTGGAGAAATGGTGGTTGAGGTTGAGGAATTGTTGCGGAACCGGGAAGAATACAAGAAGTGGGAGCAGGAAGAGGTGAGGCATCGGGAAGCCAAGGAAGCGTTACAGTTGCAGGAGGAAATGGAGGAGGAGGAAGCAAGGAGACAATGGGCTGTAGAGGCAGTGGAGCTCAGGTGGAAACAGTGGAGTAGGTAGAGTCCTACTCCATGGATCAGTCAAGTGGTCTCATAGTCATGAAGCTGTCCACTACAAGTCTAATCCTACGAGATCCTCTATCAACCATGGGAACTGTCACGTGGTCACTGGACTAGAGTGGGTCACAATCCACTAGTCCAACAGGTGGAGGAATTGCACCAGTACAAGGAGGAGATAAATAGGAGGGCAGAGGTGGAGGCGGAAGTGAAGTGGATTGAGGACGTGGAAAGGGTGAAGGCAGCAGAGGCAGCAAAAAGGGAGGCTGAGACAGCCATGGAAAGGGACTGGGAGGAGACTGGACAAGCCAGTGATCATGGAAATGAGGACAAGGACAAGGACAAGGACAAGGACAAGGATGGCAACTGGGCTAATGAACAACTATGGAAATATGAAAAGCTCCAAGCACTTAACGTGATCTGAAATAAAAAGGCCAACCAGGACAATGAGACTGTTGTAGATGCGGGTTCAGGGTGGCTTTGGAACAATAAAGGTGATCCTAACCTGAGGGGTGTCAGCGTAGAAGTGACTGTGGATAATCAGTGTCGGGAATAGTAGTAAAAGGTGAAATGTAAGTAAAATATAAAGCCGCCACGTAAAACTGGACAAATAATATCAAACCCAACAATGAACAGACTGAAAACGGATAAATAACGATGAACCCGACAATGCCGATGATGTTGGGTATGGCGGGTTGGGTCGGGTTGGGTCGGAAATGATGAACGAGTAGAGGAACAACAATAAAGATGATGACGTGAACTATAAAAATCTAAGTGCTACTAGGATGAGCTTGTGAAGAGATTAAAAGATGCTTCTGACTATAAGGAAATGGGGACTAAGGGTATCTCTTTTTTGTATGGTCGTTGGGGACCATTTTTATAGTACATGAGTGAGTAGTCTACTTTCGGACACATCTATTTCGGCTGATAGAAACTACAAAGAGAAGATGGAATGGGGATGTGGAAAGGGGGGTTGCAAAGCGACATAGACAGTAAAATGGAGGGGAAAATGAATAACCAAGGAAAAGATATAAAATGTCCTACATATCTCCGAAAGGATGAGGGGATGCATAAATATGGCAAGTCCGAAGTCAGGGATCAAGTCCGATGAGATCTGTCTCCTATAATTAGAACTCCGGGGCTTCTGAGGCTGCCGGATTTGGTCTGAAAGCTGCTGTGATGAAGCGGCATACGTTGGGTCACGTCAGTCACATTGGGTCACGTCACATCGGGTTATGTCGGGTTGGAATGGGAGTCGTTTGGAGGTGTCGGGTTCATCTGGATTCATGATATATCGACGGTACGGACTCAGAGGGACGTCGAGTCTCTACACCGTTCACGGCGATTATAACAGCGGGGACAATTTTTTGAATGTGAGCAGGAACAGAGGTCCAGGACCAAAGGGAAAGCTTCCAGGGGTAAGTAATATCTCGTAAACTCATATATCCATGGTGCCTAACTAATCTGTAGTACATACAGTCATTCCATATTTGGCAATGTGACACTTGTGTGACCACCAATGCGGTTTGTCATGGAATCGAAGGGTACGCGTGCAACCGATGCAAGAAACTCAAATGACGGTGCAGATTGTTGATGAAGGGACCGGCCACCGGAACTGGCAAAGCAGAATGGAAAAGGCAGGTAGTCCAAAGAGGAAAGTCATTGTGAAGACAATACCAAAGCCCTGTGAAGAAGCCCAAGCTATGGGCTGGAGAGGTGTTGATGAGCAAACGGACGTTGACCAATGTCAAACTGGACATGGAATTGGAGGTGAACAAGGGCAATTGAGGGAATCTGTTCAAACATCCACAGATTGGAGCTGGAATCAATGAACATGTGCAGGCCGTATGGGACATGGCCACAAAAATGCAATGGGGGATCTCGACCATCATGGATGGGTTGACAGAATACATCACGGAGGTCCATACACACCTAACCCATTGGACAACAGAGCTAAACTGATTGTGCGCAAACCAGGCCCACATCTTCAGGCAACTTGATATGATCAGTATGAAGCTGGATGAGGTGAAGAGGAAGTAAAAGGGAATGGACCAAAGGAGATGGAAACAGGGCATTGGAAACCATACATATCTGTATACTAGTGGGTATAAAATAAAAATGTGAATGGAAAGAGGTGAAATGGAGAGACACATGAAATGGAATCCAGTGGTTGAGGTGGAGGATGGCACCAGAATATAACAGAAATGAAATAGGACTGGAAAGGGCAGGAAAAAAAGAAAACCAGAAACAGAAATGAAAATATAAATGAATGAGATATGGAAATGGGAATGAAAAGTGGAATGGAAGATGAAAATGCAAAAATAGGAGATGGAAACAAATCTGTATCATCCCCACAAGAGTTTCTGAAAGAAGTTCAGAGGCGGAATGACAAGAGGAGATGGAGAGCTTCTTGCAAATATTTGAGCGAGGTGTCGAGGCCAATATATGGTGACAAAATAAAACGAAGATGGAGACAAGGAACAATATAAAATTGAGAACCGGAGTGCTGACACCAACACGATCCCATACTGTGCATGATCCACTACTTGGTCACACTAACTGTTTTGAAGTCATTCTCCTACAACTTCAAAGATATTCATAAATTATCTTTTCAAGGTGATAGACATTTGTCTCAAGAAGATATCTATATAATTTGAATGAGAGTTACAAGGCTAAAAATCCTGCAGGAGTGAGAATAGTACAGGCATGTCCATTTTTGACCCTAACCAGGAAGTGGGTCATACCTGCTATGCTATAAGATACAGTAACATTTCAACCTTATGCTGCAGTAAAATCTATTCTACTATATCTCTTCTTATGTATGAAATCCAAATTTATCATTCTATTAACCCAAACTATGGTACTTGATGCCTTTCAAGTTCAACTACCTGTGTTTTTATGCAAGTGGGCACTTGTTTGAAAGAATGACAGTTGTGCATAATGTTCTTATGAGTTATAACTATCAATATTGTGGCCATATCATAGATAGACATATGTTTAATCATGGCCAACTGCAGTTAAAGACAGTAACAACATGCTGGTTACAAAATTTGACATTGACCAGGTACCTGGTGTGACCAAGTATCCGACTGACCACAGTACAATGGGTGTGCTGCATGATGGGTCTAAAAATGACAGGGTGCCCCAACTGGGCAAGGATGACAATGTGCCCCAACTGGGCAAAGATGGAACTGGAAATGATATGGGACAGGAAATGACAAGGGGCGATGGGGACAGAGCAGGCAATAGAATGGCCTTAAAATCAGAACTGGAATCAAATAAAAGGACAGAGGCAGAGGCGATGGGTCTGGAGTAGGAACAAGCATGAAACACTCAACCAAATTGGACAGAATCTTAATAGACAAAGACAGAGGACAAAAAGGGGGCAATATCGAGGATGGAATGTCTATGTCTGGGGAATCCAAAGAAAATGGGAGCGGGTCCAGCATGAGTTCATAGACAGAATCTGGAGGGGACGAATCTGGAGATGAGAGAGATGAAATAGAAATGAAATGGACAAATTGGGAGCAGGACCAGAAGGTATGATGGAATTGATGACCGGCATTGATACATTGGAAAGGGGCTCTGACAGGGACAACACAGGACTGGATGACATAACCTGTAAACAAACAACAGTCTCAATGGGCACCAGAGTGGATGGGATGGGAGATTCAATGATGAGGACAGAGTATACATAGGTCTGGAATAAATGTGGGGTACAGAATGAATGACAGTGGGTGGGATCAAGGATGAAATCAGTGCCAGAGATGAAATGGCTGTGACGGTGGAGAGGTACCGAGGTACCTCTCCGGGGGCTCACGCAGGACTCGAGGTGGAAGTCAACTGGATAGGAAGGATGATCCGACTACTACATCAGGAACTGCTACTGACTAAGGGACTGGTCACGTGATCTACCACTACAACGGGTATGGGACTGGGACTGGAATCGGAATTGGGGTTGGAAATGGTAACGGGAGGTGCAGTGACAACAGATTCCGGAACGGAACGGTAACCGGAAAGTAAAAATAATGCGGCATTGTGGAAAATATCAACTGGGTATGGATCATCATGGTAATGGTCAGGCAGAAGATAATGAAGTCATTCTTCAATACGTTGATGAAGGTTTAAGTCAAATCCATTGGCAAAATATATATTCCGTTGCTTGTCCAATAAACGGCTGTTGTTGTATAGTACTCTGGAAATGCGTATGAAGTCCCGGAAATATGTTCCCAAGTCCGCCTTGTTCTCTATACCGTCATCTAACCAATTGATCAAGATCCAGGATTGTATACCGAATACTGTCCATGGCACCGGGATAGAAGTCAAAAATGGCACATCAGAAAGCGATGAAGTCTTTTGCGGAAGCAGCAGGAAGGGTAGACCACAGCTTGTAGTCATCATTATTGAGGTACCAGAGTGTGTAACAAATCTTCATATCATCTGAGAGTCCACAGTTGGAGCTGAGCATGTCAATTTTGTTAAACAAACAGGGAAGGTTGTGTTCATCACCATAAAATGTCGGGGCTGGACGATCACCTCAGAGAGGGATGAATCTGTGTGTTGATGTACAGTTTCCCCCTTTGGGCATGGAATCTCTCATATGGCAATTCCTAGCTTTCCTATGATGCTTCCGTGTCCAGTGTATGTGCAAAACATCCATGCACTGTGTGTGACCTGCATGACTTATGCCAATCTACACTTGCTGTAGAGGGTCGATGTCCCTCTGAGTCTGTATCATCGATATATCACGAATCCGGATGAACCCGATGCCTCCAAACAACTCGCATTCCAACCTGATGTAACCCAATGTGATGTGATGTGACCCAACATATGCCACTTTGTCACAGCCGCTTTTGGACCAAATCTGACAGCCTCATAAGCCCCAGAGTTCCAATTATAGGAGATGGATCTCATTGGACTCGATTCCCAACTTCGGACTTGCCCAATATACACATCCCATTGTCCTTATGGAGATATGTAGGATTTTTAGATCATTTTTATGGATATTTGCTTTCCCCTCCATTTTCCTGTCTTCGTTGCATTGCAACCCCCCTATTCAGATCCCCTTTCCAACTTTCCTTTGTAGTTTACCATCGGCCGAAATAGACATGACCAAAAGTAGACTACCCCCTCATGTACTATAAAAACGGTCCCTGACGACCATACAAAAAAAAGATACCCTTAGTCCCTGTTTCCTTATAGTCAGAATCATCTTTTAATCCCTTCAAATGCTTGTCTTCATAGACCCTTAGATTTTTATAGTTCACTTCATCATCTTTATCATTGTTTCATTATTCATTCATTATTTCCAACCCAACCCGACCCGCCATACCTGACATTGTTGGCATTGTTGGGTTCATTATTTATCCATTTTCAGTCCGTTCATCGCCAGGTTTGTTATTATTTGTCCAGTTTTACACGGCGGCTTTATATTTTACTTCCATGTTCACTTTTACTATTATTCCCGACACTGATTATCCACCATCACTTCTACACTGACACCCCTAGGTTAGGATCTATGTTCCATAGCCACCCCAACCTCACCACTACATCGCATTCCTTCGACATCTTTGCTATACCTTAACTGCAGGACCTGAGCTCACCAGGATGAAACAATATAGTTAAACATGTCCTACACGTCTGGATGCCAAGTCCAATACCAGAAATGTAATTCATCTGGTTTATTCTCTTCCTTTTGCCGACTTTCATGTGATATTCACCTTTATTTCAAATCCTTCACTATGCTGTTGCCATTTTGTCGCTTTCATGTGATATCTCACCACGTTTCTATTTCACTCATCCACCCTTAAACCCCTATCCCTTTAAAGTATATCCTGTAGTAGCAAAGAGAATGAAGAACCTGGTTCTTCCCTCTCTGCTAGTTTGCATTTTAGTTCTCCAAGAACTAATCACCCTCACTCAGTTTGTGTTTCCTTTCGTTGCGTACTCTCTGCTATTGCAATTTAAATCGTAGTGTAGAATCTTCATCTCATCATGTCAACACTGCATATTGCACTGTCATCTAGGACACCCAGCTAAGCCTTTTGATCCTTGTTTATCACTGCGACATTGCATCATCTTGCATTTCTCCGCATTTGTTTATTTGATCTTGCATGTTATTAGTCATATGCATGGGTATTGAAACCCACATGGGTCACGGGTATGGGTCCATGTGGGTACAGGTATGGGTAGCCAAATTGGGACCCGTGATTTACCTGTACCCATGCCATGGGTCCATGGGTTTTTGTCTCACAATCCCATGACACACAACTTGACCTCGACTACACGGCAACAGCAAGACCAAATGAAAACCAACAGTAACGAAATGAAGATGGACAAGGTTAGGAGACCAAAAGAGCAGTGGGGAGTGGTGCACCCCTGCTGCAATAGGTATTTAGTTATATAGTTCTATCATACTGACTAACCAGACAACTACAGACACACCACACAACCACAATGATGAAACCAACTATGAGGACAGGGACAAAAAGGATGAGGACAATGGGATGAGGACCGCAACTGCAACCATGATGATGGCAACTGTGATGACAACGATTGCAAATGATGACAGCAACGATATGGCAAGCATGGCAGCAACGGAAAATGAAGGCAAAGAAAGGAGCAGTGGGGGTGGTGCACCCACCAGGTATGTCGTTTTATTATTATTATACATTGCTACTGACTACAGCCGCAGATGCTCCCCAACCCCCATGCCCACACCCACCCCCCTCAACCAGTGGGCAAATGACAGATGCCAAGAGCAGTGCCAATGGCCAAATGGCCACCAAATATGCCGGTGACAGCACACCCTCAACCCACCTCATGAACCAGCACCACCATGTCAATTGACATCAGCACTGTGTTCATGAGGTCAGTTGGGGATATCACCTAGGAGATGAGGGGGAGACAAGGAGGAGATGAGGAGGCCCACACAAGTCACCTCGCAAAGATGCATTGTGATGTCAATCGACATCGGTGTAGAGGGTCAACGTCCCTCTGAGTCCGTATCCTCGATATATCACGAATCCGGACGAACCCGATGCCTCTATTCAACTCGCATTCGAACCCGACATAACCCGACGCAACCCGACGTGACGTGACGTGACGTGACGTGACGTGACCCGACGTGACCGATGTAACCCGACACATGCCGCTTTGTCACAGCCACTTTCGGACCAAATCCGGCAGCCTCAAACGCCTCAGAGTTCCAATTCTAGAAGATGGATCTCATCGGAGTCAATCCCCGACTTTGGACTTACCATATTTATGCATCCCGTCATCCTTTCGGAGATATGTAGGACATTTTCCATCTTTTTCATGGATATTCGTTTTCCCCTCCATATTCCTGTCTTTGTCACTTTGCAACCCCCCTTTCCACATCCCCATTCCAGCTTTTCTTTGTAGTTTCTATCGGCCGAAGTAGACATGTCCGAAAGTAGATTACTGTTTCCTGTACTATAAAAATGGTCCCCGACGACCGTACAAAAAAAAACATACCCTTAGTCCCCGTTTCCCTTTAGTCAGAATTGCCTTTTAATCCCTTCAAATGCTCATCCACATAGATCCTTAGCTTTTTATAGTTCACTTTGTCATCTTTATCATTGTTCCTGTATATTCGTTCATCGTTTCCGACCTGACCCAACCCGACCCGCCGTACCCGACATCATCGGCATCGTCGGGTTCTTCATTATTTGTCTGTTTTCACTCCGTTCATCGCCGGATTCGTCGTTATTTGTTTAGTTTTACATGGCGGCTTACATCTTTACTTCCATTTCCATTTTTACTACTATTCCCGATGCTGACTTATCCACCGTCACTTCTACGCTGACACCCACTGGTTAGGATCACTCTTTTATAGTTCCGAAGCCACCCCTAGTGTTGCCGTAGTTCGGTTCTGAACCTAGCCAAACCCGGTGTAGATGCGGGTTCTTGGTGGCTTCGGAACTATATAAAGAAATAAATAAAGATCCTAACCTGTGGGTGTCAGCGTAGAAGTGACTGGATAAATCAGTGTTGGGAATAGTAGTAAAAGGAAGGGAATGTTAGTAAAATATCAAGCCGCCGCATAAAACTGGACTAATAACGACGAATCCGGCAATGAACGGAGTGAAAACGGACAAATAATAAAGAACCCGACAATGCCAACGATGTCGGGTATGGCGGGTCGGGTCGGGTCGGGTTGGAAACAATGAACGAATATACGGAAACAACGATAAAGACGATGAAGTGGACTATAAAAAGCTAAGGGTCTACATGGACGAGCATTTGAAGGGATTAAAAGGCGATTCTGACTAAAGGGAAACGGGGACTAAGGGTATCTTTTTTGTACGGTCGTCGGGGACCGTTTTTATAGTACAGGAAACAGTAATCTACTTTCGGACATGTCTACTTCGGCCGATGGTAAGCTACAAAGAAAGGTTGGAATGGGGATGTGGAAAGGGGGGTTGCAAAGCAACGAAGACAGGAAATGGAGGGGAAAACGAATATGCAAGGAAAAGATCTAGAAAGTCCTACATATCTCCGAAAGGACGAGGGGATGCATAAATAAAGTAAATCCGAAGTCGGGGATTGAGTCCGAAGAGATCCATCTCCTGGAATTGGAACTCCGAGGCGTTTGAGGCTGCCGGATTTAGCCCAAAAGCGGCCGTCACAAAGCGGCATGTGTCAGGTTACGTCGGTCACGTCGGGTCACGTCACGTCACGTCACGTCGGGTTACATTGGGTTCGAATGCAAGTCGAATGGCGGCAACAGGTTGGTCCGGATTCGTGATATATCGATGATACAGACTCAGAGGGATGTCGACCCTCTACACCGGTTCAAACCCTGAACCGAACCCTAGGTTCAGTCTAAGTTCAGCCAAGTGCTGAACCAGACCGCGGGTTCAGTTCCGGGTTTCGAGGCCTGCCGGATTTCCTGAACGGCTCCAAACCGCGTCCAAACCGCGAACGCGGATATTTTTAAGGTATTTATTTCATTTGTTTTTCGTATTTCTTTTACTTACTTTTTTGTGGTAAACAGTATCATGTGACCATTACACGTAGGTTTTCTTCACCAACACCGCAACAACGCAAGTCCAATGAACGCGACACATTGTCGCGTTCATGAACACAGGTAAGTCTCATAATATTTCTTAACTTTACTAATATTATCTGCCACAGGCAACTTGACCGCGACGCACACGACCTGGCACAACATGGATCCCAGCGCCAATGCAATGCCAACGGACACGGGACGGCCGCAACACCACCACCACCACCACCAGCTAGTGATGCCGAAGTTCGGTTCGGTTCAGTTTTTTCGGTTTTTTGCAAAACCTGAACCGAAACTGAAACCGCTTTGAACCATTTTTTAGCGTTCGGTTCACGTTCAAACCCGGTTCAAACGCCGAACCGATTTGATTTAAAGCTTCTCCTACCTGTCAGCTTCATTTTGATCCCCTGATCATCCAAAACGGTCAAGTATTGAGTGAGTTATGATTAAAATAACTTTTATTCACAATGGGAGGACATCCATAACATATCTTTTATTCGGATATAGTTTCCCCCATGTTGGGACGAGATTCCAACACTTCAAAGACCCCAGAAAAACATTTGAACTCCCCACCCTAAACGGGGTACAGATATAATACAGAGATGTGATATCTATTGGAGGGGGTCGACCCCCTGAATAGACTACAAAAACTATTTTCAAGGTCCGACCTCCTGAAGTGGGCTATGCCGATCACTGGCATGTCATCTATTGGTTCCATCAACAATCCCAAACTGATATAAGCAAAGCGGTTCCAACCCCAACTGGCACCCTGTTTATTGCCCAGAATATTTTTATCATTATGGATGTCCTCCCAATATATAGATTGTGATTTTAAAAAATGAAAATAGCATTATAAGTAAAATAGGTAAGATTACCAAATTATTTGAGTACATTACCCTCATCAAAAGGTAATGGGTTCTCTGTTAACATTAATTAATATAATCAATATCCACTCACCTATTGGACCAACTTGGAATTTCTGCATAATTGGTTACAAATTGAAGTCAGTTTAATGAGTGACCAGATATTGGTTAAATTAACTAATCTTAGCAGAGGACCAATTATCATTTAGTGTGGGCAATGTACTCAAATAATTTGGTAATTTTATCTATTTTATTTATAATGTTATTGCCATTTTTAAAATCCAATATATATATATATTGTGAGTAAAAGTTGTTTTAATCATAACTCACTCAATACTTGACCGTTTTGGATGATCAGGGGATCAAAATGACGGGAAGAACCGTATCTATCGGTTCGCGGTTCGAACCGGGTTCAAACGCGGTTCAGAATTGCTCAAAACCACAGAACTGCAAACCGAACCATCAGTTTTGGTTCAGCATTTGGCTGAACCGAACCAGGTTTTTCGGTTCGGTTTGCGGTTCAAACCGGGTTCGGACCGGTTCTGAACCGAACTTCGGCATCACTACCACCAGCGGTGGCAACGGCAACGGCATCAATGACGACAGCAACGGCCATCAGCACCGCCGGCAGCAGCAGAAGCGCCTGCAACAGCAGCAGCAACGCCGGCAACAGCAGCAACGCCAGCAGCAGCAGCCGTGGCAGCAACACCACCGCGACCATACCACCACCCGAAGAGGACAACAGCAGCAGTGCCATCCAATGCCAACGGACATGGGACAGCCGCAACACCACCACCACCAGCGGCAGCATGGCAACAACGACGGCGACGGCCAGCAGCAGCAGCAGCAGCAGCAGCAACAGCAGCAGCAGCCGTGGCAGCAACACCACCACAACCATACCACCGCCCCAACAAGGACAACGGTTGGCAGCAGCAGCACCAGCAATGCCACGCAGGGACCACGGGACAAGACCCTGTCCCTCCACATCCCTTGGGGACACCGGAGGGCTCTCCCGCACCCATCTACCTCGCGAAGTGCAGCGCCGTATCTATTGATACGTGCCTGCCATTCGTGAGGAGAACAGATGGGGTGAGCCCACCTTGGTCTGGGTTTCAGACCGCGTCTGAACCCAGACCGAACGCGAAGAGACGGTTCGACGCCGTCTGGGTCTGGGTTTGGCCATGCACCAAACCGGACCCGAAGTTCAGTTCGCGGTTCCGCCAAAAAGGGTCGGAACTGGACCGAACTGAACTTCGGCAACACTAGCCACCCCGAACCCGCATCAACATCGGTGCTGTGTTCGCAAGGTAATGGGAGGTTGGGCACCTCTGGCGTAGACCCATGGGTAAACCCACGGGTTTCCACTGGTATGGGTACAGGTAGCTGTGGAATACCCACGGGTTACCCATGCCATTCACTACTTTCACACATTCCTTCTTCTCGGCAGCTCTGTCTGTCGCCTCCTTCACCAACATTGCCCCTCCAACTCCACCTCATGAGCCTTCTTCTGCTTGGCTTCAACCGCCTCCTGTGCTTTCCATTCCACATTGGCCTGCTCCCCCACCTTCTTCACCTCTTCTTGCACCTTCTTCACCTTAGCATGCAACTTTGAGAGAAGGATCTCCCTGCCCCATTAGAGAGCATGCTCGTCCTCAATAAAGTCCAGCACCACGATGGTGCCCCTCTGCATCTCCTCAACTTCCTCACTACCCTGCATTGGCCCAGTTGTTCATTTGAACTCGAGATAGTTGTACTAGGTGGTTAAAGGTAGTCAGTGAAATGGTCAGCATGGTTTCAATAACTCACCAGAAGTTCCTTGAAATCTTGCCCCCATGTGACCCAGTCTGGTTCTGCAGTGCCCTCAGCAGGTTTCATGTTCGAATGTGTCTTGAGAGTATTGAGAGTGGTGGCAATGAATTTGGACATGGCATTTGACATTGTTCACATTGATGGTGGTGGTCAAGGATGAAGGTTAGCTAACATTGACACGTCACTTAGTGTTTCAAGGTCCAGTCCATAGGACTGGAAAAAAACCGGGACCCAACCGGACTGAACCGAAAAAGACCGGACCACCAGTTGTGGTTGCGCCCACTTTGGGAGGTTGCCAGTTGCGGTTTCCCGATGTGGATGAAGCTTACGCAACTGAGTTGTAACCGGTTGTAACCAGTTACAACCGGATTTTTTCACCACCACTACAAGGTCAGCAAATGACCACGACGGTGGCAAATGACAATGATGGGATGTGGGGAGAAGGGCAGTGGGGGGCCGGTGCACCCAACCCCCATTGCAGTAGGTAAGTAATTTTTTTTTTTTTTTTGTTTCCTCAGCTACAAACGATGACAACAGCAGTACCAACACAAACAATACAAGCACCCGACGAGGACGACAGGTGGTGAGGACGAGGATGACAACAACGGCCACCACCACCCCGACAACGACAACGATACCCACGGCCCTCCAAATGGGACAACAACAACAACAACAACAACAATGTCAACAACAGTGACCACGAACATCAACAACAGCGACCACGAACATCACCACCACCACCACCACCACCACCACCACCACAATGATGACAATGACCATCACAACCACAACCACAACAACCACAACAACCACAACGATGGCCACGGCCATCCCACCACCAACCCCCAACATACCTCGCGTGTGCGCACCCACGTCAATCGACGTTGGCACTGCAACCGTGAGGTAACTGGGAGGATGGCCATGTTGGGCACCCCACCACAACACCAGCAACAGGGCCACCAATGCGCCAACGTGTCCACAACCACCCATGCACCCAACAGAGCGGCCAACGTGTCTGCGCCTACCCACGTGCCCAACGCAATCACCAATGTGCCCACAATTGTGGCTGCCAACTACCAACTTGAACATGCTGGGACCGCCAACGCTGGCATCAACGGGGCCACAACGCCCACACCTCAGTCCACCTCGCATACACATGGCGACATGTCAATTGACGCGTGTCCGGTTTTGCGAGGTTGAAGAGTGTGTGTGGGTGTGCAGAGAGACTCACCAACGTCACCAACGGGGTCGCCAATGGCCCAACGCGCCCACAAAACCATTAGTTATTAATTATTAAGAAAGGTTTAACTATTTAGACACTCAAGTGTGATTTTCCCTGGTTGGAACCGGTTAAGACCGGTTGGGTCCACCCAAAATAAAAAAATGAACTGGTCCTCATAGGTCCAGTTCAGGTTTTTGACAAATTGTGTGATGAGTTAACTGGTCCGGTTCCGGTTAATGTCCAAAAATGGCAAAAAACCGGACTGGACCAGACCTTAAAACACTAATGAATATTTCACAAGCCAAATTCAGTGGTATCCATCCACATCAGAACTGCTCAAACTGGAATCGTCGAAACCTTCAATAACATGATTGCACTCATGGAGAGACCCCTTTTCAAAACAACACTCTCAACAGCACCAAGTTCATCTGCTAACCATGTTTCTATCTGCTGAGCCTTAGCCAAATCCTCCCTATACATCTGGAGTTGTAGCTCTGCGTGCTTGTGTTAGAGTCATGCAGACAACTCCAGATGGAGTGGAGTTTGTTGGAGGATCGGAGGTGCGAACTCTTGAAGTAGGTTAACTACTTCCTTAAGCCATACTGAGTAGGCATGAAGTGGAGCAGAGTTAGTCCAGAGGTCCAGACTAAGGATGGAGATAGTGAGCTTAAGGCAAAACCTTAAGTTTGAGAGCGAGGAAGACAGAGGGTACTCTAGTCAATTTTCAGAACAAAGATACAGTACATAGTAGTTCTAGCTTATATACTAGTAAACTAATTGTTATGTCCTTGGTGATGAAAAGATAATAGGAACTCTGGCAGAAGTACCAGAGTTTGGAGAAAGATAAAAAAGACAAAAGGTTGCTACATAAAGTGACAAGTAAACAAAAGGGGGGAGACAGATAGGAGTGAAAAAGAAGATAAGATAGAATTGAAATGGAAAAGTCTGGAGTGGAGATGGCCGGAGTTCATCAGAGTACATCAGAGTTCATCAGAGTACATCAGAGTTGCATGAATATGACAGTATCTCCCCCTTAGTGTCGAACCCATGAGACACTTTAGGAATAAAGGGAGATTTGGACTGGAGTCAGAAACAGGGTTCCAGTGAGCAACTCCTGGATGCAGGAACATCTCCATGAAAATATGCCATCCTCCCAAGACATCACCAACCACATCAAGAAAATGCATGAGTATGCCAAGTTGAGGGTGAAGGAAGCGGAGGAAGCACAGAGGAAGGAAGGAGGAAGGGCAGAGATGGATGGATGGATGGAGCTGGAGCCGGAATGGAGAAGGGTGGAGAAACATGGAACATGGAGGAAGTAAAAGGAAGGATGGAAAAAGATGGAGGAAGATGGAAAGAAAGAAAGCAGGAGAAGCAAGGAAGATGAAGCAAGGAAGAAGTGGAAAGCAAGGAAAAGGAGGAAGGAAGAAGAGAAGTCCGGATCGGAGTATCACAGAGTGGAGCCCATGGAGAAGTCCACCAGTAAGCTGCTCACCAAGTGGAGTGGCTCTAACATAATTGGTCCAGGAGATGATCATGAAGGATGTACAAACTCCAGGAAATAACCAAGGACTTTGAGCTGGAGGAGGAGGAGATGGAGAGGGAGGAAGGAGAAATTTGGGAGAGGGGGAAAAACATGCAGGTCCATGGGCACGGTTTTGAAGGATAAGCGGGAGGAAAGTCTGGAACAATCCCAGAGGTGTAAAAACACAAAACCATTGATTGACCAGTGAGGATTTGGGTTGGAGGCAAGACAGGAATTATGTCTGGAAGCAACGGAATCAACCTGGAACCTGGAGATTATGTTGGAATGGAGTCCAAGGTAAATCCAGCACCAAGGACAACTTTTTCGAGGGAATTAGCTCTGAGAGATGAAGCCAATTGTTCCGGCCTGGAAACAGGGTGGAAACTGTAAGGATTGGCTGTTGCATAGTCGCCATCTCCCCTTTGGTGTAGATGTCCCAGTGTCAAGCAAGAGATCGGGCATAGCTCCAAGCTTACCCAGACAAAAAATTGGAGAACAAAATTAAAACAGGCAAGGAACTCCAGCCAGTGAGTGTGACAGCCTGTAGGCAGTCAGATGGTGGAAAGGTAAACCGGAGATGCCAGAGATGCTGGAGGTTTTGGAAGAGGCTGCAGAGGGTCCCGGAAGGGGAACGGAGTAAGGAGATATCACAACCAGGATACTTGGGTGGGTTAACTTTCAACAATTGAAAGCCCTTACAACCAAACATACTCAGGAGTAAAAGTCCTTGAATGGATCTCCATAAAAACTGGAGAGGAACAGAGACCAAACTGAAGGGACAGAATTGTGCTCAAAAGCACCAGAATTGTGCCGGATGGCACCGGAGTTGGTACAGAGTACCAGAGTTGCAACAGGAGACAGATGTATATGGAAGAATGGAAGATGGTGCAAATCTGACCTACACTCAATGGAGTGCCATAATGGTAAGATAATTGCTGTATCCAGATCTGCAGAAATGGAATGAATCCAACAGAATTTCCCAACAGTAAGGTGGATGAATGTGGCAGCCACGTCGCTGTAGATGCGGGTTCGGGGTGGCTTCGGAACTATAGTGATAAATAAAGATCCTAACCAGAGGGGTGTCAGCGTAGAAGTGACGGTGGATAAGTCAGTGTCAGAAATAATAGTAAAGGAAGTGGAAATGTAAGTAAAATATCAAGCTGCCGTGTAAAACTAAACAAATAACGATGAATCCGGCGATGAATGGAGTGAAAATGGATGAATAACAAAGAACCCGACGATGCCGACGATGTCGGGTACGGCAGGTTGGGTCTGGTTGGGTCGGGTCGGAAACGATGAGCAAATAATGGAAACAATCAATAAAGACGATAAAGTGAACTACAAAAAGCTAAGGATCTACATGGACGAGCATTTGAAGGGATTAAAGAAGATTCTGACTATATGAAAATGGGGACTAAGGGTTTTTTTTTTTTTGTACGGTCGTCGGGGACCGTTTTTATAGTACATGTGTGTGTAGCTACTTTCGGACATGTCTACTTCGGCCAATAGAAACTACAAAGAAAAGCTGGAATGGAGATGTGGAAAGGGGGGTTGCAATGCAACGAAGACAAAAAAATGGAGGGGAAAACGAATATGCAAGGAAAAGATCTAGAAAGTCCTACATATCTCCAAAAGGACGATGGGATGCATAAATATGGTAAGTCTGAAGTCGGGGATTGACTCCGATGAGATCCATCTTCTACAATTGGAACTCTGAGGCGTTTGAGGCTGCCGGATTTGGTCCGAAAGCGGCTGTGACAAAGGCGGCATGTGTTGGGTTACATCAGTCACGTCGGGTCACGTCACGTCATGTCACGTCGGGTTGTGTCGGGTTACATTGGGTTCGATTGCGAGTTGAATAGAGGCATCGGGTTCGTCTGGATTCGTGATATATCGAGGATATGGACTCAGAGGGACGTTGACCCTCTACATCGCAACGGCTTGATGTTTTTTTTTTTTTCATGAGGGTAAGAGATATGAGAGGTGAGGAGGCAACTTCTGAGTCCACCAGAAATGATTGGAGAACAAGGAGATACCCCAGAGGAGCAGGACCAATGGTGTTGTAAAGGATCATAGCAGGGATCATAAGCAGCAAGACTACCGGAAGGAGGGAGATGAGGAGAAGGGGGAATGGAGCAATAGAAGCATCGGATGAATCTCCGAAGGACAAAACAAATGTGGAGGACTTGAATAAGGAGTAGGAATAAGCAGATTTTGGAGTAAAAAGGAAAGGTAACAAATAGTGAATGGATGAAGGAGAAAATGAAAGGGTGAAGTCATGAAGTGTTTCATGAGGTAATGAATGGAAGGAAAACTGTGATGGGCAAACAGAGATCCAGTGGAAGGGTGTGGAGTTGCTACAAGCTAAAAGCACAAGGCTTATAGTCTTTGGTCATCCATAAATAAAACATGGATTAGTAGCACTGATCAAGAAGTCTGACTCAAGGGTTGTTCTGAAAATACTGTTAGCAAACAGGACTTGGGACACTCCCGACAGTAATAAAGTGTGATAACATGCACGATCAAATAAACAAATAGTGAATGGCAGGGGTCTACTGCGGGTTTTTTTTCCTGTACCTGTACCCATACCCATGGCAACCCTTACCCATGACCCGGCGGGTTCTAGCTTCAAAACAAGCCCAGGATCATCCAAAATGGTTAAGAACTGAGTGAGATATGATTCAAACAATGATTTGATCATATCTCAGTCAGTTCTTAACCGTTTTGGATGATCCTAAGCTTGTTTTAAAGCTGACGGGTACGAGAATCCGTACCCATACCCGTACCCACATGTACCCATGAACAAAATCCCACAGGGTCCCTGTACCCCTGCAGTTCACTATAAACAAACGCGGAGAAATGCAAGATGACGCAATGTCGCAATGCAGTGATAAACAAGGATCGGAAGGCTTAGCTGGGTGACAGTGCAATACGTGGTGTTGACACGATGAGACAAAGATTCTGTGCTATGATTTAAATTGTAATAGCGGAGAGTACACAATGAAAGGAAACGCAAACTGAGTGAGGATGATTGGTTCTTTGAGAACTAAAACACAAACTTGACGAAGGTTAGTGAGCCGGAGTGAAAATGGTCTTGGTGGGACGATGGGTTGAAGAACGTGGGCTGGTGTTCACACGAAGGTGGAAACGAGCGTTGTAGCAGTTGTGCCTGGTCAGTCACATGATCAGGTTCCCACGGTTTGACCTAGTCAGTAGCCTTCCAGATGTAGTAGTCAGTCCATCCTTCCTATCCAGTCGACCTTTCCCTCGAGTCCTGCGTGAGCCCCCGGAGTGGTACCTCAGTACCACTACAACGTGGTGATGAGAGTGTTTTTCGACCCACGCACCTCTTTTTCTCTCGGTTTCTCACTCCTGACGTTTTTTTTCTCGCGAGACGACCTGTTTTCGGCCTCACCACCCCTGCTGCGCGACGGCGCATTTTCCCTTCATTCACGGCCGTACCTCAGTTGCGTTACCCCCCGGCACCCTCGCTCAGTCCACCAGGGCCCCGCGTCGACCATCGTTGACCCAGAAACGCGGACTCAACCCTTTTTGAGCACCCAAAAGCCCCAGGCCACGCCACCCGCGTTCGCGCCCCGTTTCCTCTTCTCAGACCAAGGACGGCCTCTCAAGCTTTCCTTCGACGTCTTACGGCCCCCGTTCCGCCCCACGTCGTCCCAGGAACACCATCGACGTCCATTTTTGATGCCCAACGGCCACCCGTGTACAGCCGCGTCACCACCTTTCGACCCCCCCATATTTTAGCGTTCCCCGGCCCACTCGTATCCATCCAGGCCCCCGCGTTCACGCTCGACGACCCGGTGCCCACGTTCTGCTCAAAAGAACCCCCCGTTGCCGTCCATTTTGGATACCCAAGCCCCTGCCACGTCATCACCTTCAACCCCCCGCTTTTCGTATGTCCCGTTCCCAACCCACGTTCGTTCAATCCCCCGCGCCCTCGTTCCATCCACCAGAGCCCCCCGTTGCCCCCCGTTGGCCCCAGACGAGCCCCCACCGTCGTTCTCAGACACCCAAGCCACGCGCCATGTCACCATCGCGCGGCCCCGTTCTGCCAGCACAACCGGCCCAGACCGACTCACGAAGCTCGCAGCCCACCCATTCACCATCCCGGAGCACCCCACCTCGATCCAATACCACCGTGCCCACCGTTCCCAGACCCCCACCGCGTTCCACCACGTCACCATCTCTCAGCCGGATTCTTGCACCATACCCGGTTCCTTGAGCCCTCGTTCAGCTCCCCACGACCTCGTCTCGACCCTGGCGACTTCCCCGACCCGTAGGGACCCAAACGAGTCACCGCCGCGACCACTTAGCACCCCAGCGCTAGTCCCCTCGTATCGAGAATCCCCGATGCCACCGCATGGCCCAATGCACCCGTACGTTTTCCCTTTCCCCCGTTTACACCATACCTTGTCCCGTCCCATCCCCTTTCCCCACCCTCGACATTTATTGGATATTCGACCTATCTATGAACCATCACTGCTCGACAGCACCATACCTATTTACTTTCGCACGAACCACCCAGTCTATTTTCGGATCACAAGAACTCACACCCTGGGCTACAAGAACTTATGGTTTTGAACATTTTTATCCTACCCTGCGATGTGAGTCCCAGAGGCATTCGAGGATGGAGGAGCAGAGCAGAGTTACAGTTTGGTCATCTACCACCCCCAACGATCTTGGAGGACGATACGGTCCCGCCTCACGTATAAGGCCCGGGGCATTGTGAGGGACTGGGAGTCGTGACTGGAGAGTTTTTTTCTTGGTCAGTTTTGTTTTGCTTTTGGTTTTCTTTTAGTAGCGGTATGGTGACGAGGACGTCACCATGAGGAGGAGGGGCACTTGTAGTAGTTGTGCCTGGTCAGTCACGTGATCAGGTTCCCACGGTTTGACCTAGTCAGTAGCCTTCCAGATGTAGTAGTCAGTCCATCCTTCCTATCCAGTTGACCTTTCTCTCGAGTCCTGCGTGAGCCCCCGGAGTGGTACCTCGGTACCACTCCAGCGTGTGTATTGTGAGTACTGAATGTACTACATGTAGAATAGAATGGTATCATACCTGGTGTTCACACAAAGGTGGAAACGAGCATGAACACAAACTACACTAGTGAATAGAATATAAAGGAGCGGGAGCTGATGCAATATACAACTAATATATGGAAAAGGAGGTATATTGGAAATGAATTGTGAGGGGGTACATGCCTATGATATGAATTGCCCCTTTCATCAAAACTAGCAGAGAGGGGAGAACTGGGTTCTTCATTCTTTTTGCTACTACAGGACATTCTTTATACTTTAAAGGGATAGGGGTTTAGGAGATGACCTTGGTCCATCAGACAAGTGTCAATGTACTATCAACTTCGGCATCACAGTTTAGTAAAAGGGGCACCCCAAGAGGCTGACAACACACCTCCGAGTGCTACATCTCCAGAGTCAGAGCGTCAGGAGATATGACAGGGGGAGAAAAGCTTTGAAGCCCGAACGTCACAAGGGGGGAACCAGCATCAGGAAAACTCAATTTCACTTAATTTCACTTAATTTCACTTAATTTTGTCTTATTTGTCTTATTCTGTTATATAAGTCTTGTTTCAAGGAGGGTCACACCCTTTTTTCAAGAAAATTTCTTAATATGTCTTACACTATACAAAATTGAACATCAAGACACATCAAGATACATTAAGATGTTTCAAGAGAGACTCTGAAGTGAACAAGCAATAACATTCATCATTGACTTGATATCTTAGTTTACTTGATGTCATCTTGAAGTGTCTTGATTTTCAATTTTATGTGATGTAAGATGCATTAAGGGATTTTCTTGAAAAAAGGGTGAGATCCTCCTTGAAACAAGACTTGTAAGACAGAATAAGACAAATAAGACAGAACAAAGTGAAATTAAGTGGAATTGAGTTTTCCTGATGAGATAGAAATGAACCACAAGAAAAGACAAGTGAGGCAGGACAAGCAGTAATAGGGATTGAGGGTAGAGAATAAGTTGACCCTTGGGATGGCTGGTTGGACAAACGCTCGCTTGGTGAAGAATGAGTTATTACTTTCATGCGAATATCATCATGATGCTACTGACAAAAGTCTTCACTCCGTTCTCACTATGATTTCTTCCTGCGTTTGGTCTCCGTTGTGATATATCTGCATTCGGTCTTCGTTATGATCTCTTCTTGTTTTCACGGCAACATTGAGGTTTATCCTGCAACTTGAATGTGTTCTTTGGAAGCCATTGTTAGGTTCAGCTGTCCTATAGTGTATGTACCGGTCACATAAAAAAAAAGTATGAGCAGTTGTGACTTCAAGATCCAAAATGATGAACGTAAAGCAAGTAATGACAATGTCAACGATCTTTTCCTTGAGAACCATTGGCCATGACGCCAGCGAGGATGTGGGTGACCTTGACCTCATTCAGTCGCTGGCGCTTCACAGCTCTCTCCTCATCTTCGCGCTTGCGCTTGCCGTTGCTGGTCTCTTTGGCAGCGAGGGGTTTTTCATCTTTGGCCCTCTCTTCGACCTCTTCCGACGTCAAATACATGCCTATTCGATCCCTCTTGGCATCGGTCAGACCAACGAGGGCCTCTTCGTCCGACTGTTTCTTGCCAAGCCAATCTGCATAATGAGGCATGCATCCTGACCACCCTTGATCCCAGACAAGGGTGAGAAATCTGTTCCCGTTGTCATCCACTGCGTCGCTGATGTACAATCTATGGCCTTCGACTATGTTGTACGTGTCCTCACAATATCCGGGATCCCATCGCATATAATCAATCTCCCAGGCATTTGCCACGGAATTCTGGCTGTTGTTCTGGCCCGGGGTGACGCCAGTGAAGGAGCCTGTGATATCCCAAAATCGAAAGCTTCCCGAAAGATTCTTGAGTGTAGGTTCCTCGCCTTCAGGAAAGCTGATCTTGAAGAAGCCAGGGAAGCCTGGGTATTCCCTCTTCACAACTTCGGGATCGGACTCATAACGGAACTCAATTGACTCCCAAGATGTTTGGCTGAGAAAAACCCAGCGATACGTGCCTGCAAGTGTGGCGAGCGGGACAGGATCAAGAGCAAATCCCTGTGAAAGGTTATGTCGCTAAGGAGAACATGTAAATGGGCATGGCACCAACGTACAAGCCTGTAATATATGCATTTGTCCTCCTCATCCCAGTGCTTCGGTTTGGGTTCGGGTTCGGTGTATTGCGTAGCCATGAAGAGGAGTTGGGGCAAGGATAGGTAGAACTTGTAGGTTGTCGCTGAGGACAATGTAGACAAATATGAGCCGAATTCAAGTTCTAATACACGGTCATTTTTTTTTGCACTATGCCCGAAATGGATAAAGGGACGTTCATGGCTCCTTTGTATGCTCTTGATTTCGCTCTTCATGGCGCTCTTCATGGCGTTCTTCATTACTTTGGTCACCATGCCTCTCATCACCCTCGTCATTATGGTTTTCGTCTGATTTTTCGACCTGAAACTTTACTCTACACCTGTCACAGTAACCGATGTAGTTGACTTTACAACACTTGGCGAACTTTTGAAGCACTCACCACTCGACCCAACCATTGGGGGGTGACATTTGCATTGTGATGGCGGCACCAGAGACAAGTCTTGTTGTCCCGAAATGAACTGTTTTGCCACAGAATAATACTTACCTCAAGAACCACTGTAGGCTTTAACGGGCCATGTCACGACGTTTGAGGATCGTCTGGCTATCTTGAGCGCATGTCAATTGATAGTCACCTCATGCGATGAAGAGGTCTCCGATACGACCCTTGCAATAGTGATTGATTAATACCAGGCAGTCACAGTCCACCCATCGAACAAGAACTGATATGTCGCTGGGCAGGCACAAGGGGCCCCCACTGGAAGATTCCGTGACTTCAACCCCCCAGTGGTACCACCCAAATTGGTGGCCGGGGTCCAGATTTGAAGTCTTCGAGGCACTTTTGACGAACTCTCATTTCACTGCTTCCACAACAAACTTTTGACTAAACTAAGTTGACAAATTTCTTCCTTTATATTTTTAGTATGTACTTGGATAGTTAAATGTGTGTAAAACACATTTCAAACAGATATATGAGTGACAGAAGTAGACAAAGCCTGATTTGGATGCGATTGAAATCCGGTCACCCAAACAACATGCTTGCCTTGCCACCGGTAGAACAACATGCTCTATCGCCCTCGCGTACTCGACATACTCAACCTGCGCTCAATTATGCCTGAACCGGATGTTCAACTCGAAGACTTTTCCCTTCCAAATGGCACAGAAATTCAACTCAAGATCATTCATGATCCTCGTCGTAACAAGACCATGGTCTGTTGCGACCTTTGTGAAAATTTAGTCCAGAAAACATCAGGCGGTGCCATGACATATTTTTGGGGGCACAGGGACTCAGGTGCTTGTCGAAAGGCGGTGAAAACCAAGAAGAACGAGGAGAACCGGCAAGCAGCCCGACTGGCTCGAGAGACCATTGTGCGCACACCATACATATCTCACATTAACCTCATGCTTCAGCAAATACCTGACCAGGCTGATGCGACTGCAACTGTTTCTCGGCAGGCACAATCTCCCATACTCACGGTGCATTGTTTCAATATTCATGATTTCGTTGGTACACTATTCTTATTCCAAAACATGTGTATTTAGCGGAATGCATCATCACTTTCAACAGCTTCAACACCTCCCCTCTCTACAATATCATCTTCTTTTGGAGTGTCCTCAAGTGTCCACGTGGTTAATTGTTCCGGTCCCTCGCATACACCGTCTATAAACGAAGATACTATGGCAAGCCTTCTGACCCCCCTCTCTGAAATTCGACGTCCTTCACCTCCGCTACAGCTGGAAGTATAACGTGATGTATCATAACACAGTACAGCATTCTAACTGTGATCCCAACTCAGGGAGTATGTCGATACCAAGCATTCCAGGACCCTACATTATCGAGTCGCATATCTCATCCAATGAAGAGTCATTGATGGGCATTGATGATGAAGTGACGGATGACTGGAGGGATAAGCATGGAGTACCGAGCAGTGACACCTTGGAGGAGATGTATCCGGATGCAGGCTTGAAACGAGATAGAGCAGAGTCTTCAGTATCTACTACAAGAGTGAAGAAAGTGGCACGGCGCTTTTGATAGCTAGCCCTAATACCTTCCTTATCTGGGTGGTGGTACCCAAATCAGTGTTCGGGGTCTTGACAGCAAACTCTTTAGGGTTGACGTCAAAATCTTTTTGAGCGGGGGCCCCTTGGGCAGGCATGAAAGTGAAATAAAACATATTCGCTGAATGCTATCAATAAAAACCTGTCAAGCGACTCTTGATGGGCAGAAATCCAATGAGTCTTGTTTACTTCTCCTGTCGCCATATCTCCTTTGATTCTCTGCCCTTGTTCAAGTCTTTCCAGATTCCAGATTACCTCGTAATGTGAAGAACACGACAAAAACCTGAACTTGTGGGACCCCGACTTCAGACGATGCGTAGTCCTCAAGCCGTATTTCATCGAATATGATTGCCATATCTCTCTGTACCCGCAATACAAGATGCAGCAGTACGTCTACGAAAAGACGGTCGGTGACTACAGCACATGTTCCCAAGGTTTACGACTACTCCACCCCCGAACACAAGATGGCGTATCTTGTCATGGAATACGTTGATTCTGATCCAACCCCCAAAAAAGTAGCCGAGGCTTTTCAGTGGCTTCGTCGTCTTCCCGCTCCTCCCGATAGCACGATTGGCTCCGTGGGAGGTGGGCGCGCCCGCCATGAATTATTCCAAGGTATTGAGGCACCTCTGCCTTTCTCAAGTACGGAGGCTCTGGAAAGGTACGAATAAGGTGTGTCTATGCTTTTGTACTTTCCCAGCACACTCCCTGACCGTTTACGTGGTTTGAACTTAGGCTCTCGAAGTCATTCCGGGTAACAGGCCAAAGAAGATCAGTTTCAGCTGTCAGTCGCTCGTCTTCACCGAGTCCGACATGGATGAGAGCAACTTCTTCATCGATATACACACGGAAGATGTGTCTTGTCGACCTTGCGGACGTCGGACTAGTGACTACTAACTGCCAGAGTCCTTCGCCAGCTACACAGTGCATTCAAGCTGCGACCCTTTCGTCAAGGACGTCGCCAAATACTTGGATTGGTCGCGAGCTTCCAACCTGCATTCGATGGTAAGGGCTCGTGCAATTTTGCAAAATGGCGGGTGACGGGAGACTTGGTACGTCTACCTTTACTTGTCATAGGGTTTTAAGCAACGGCGATAGGCTTGGACAAGGATGGCTGGCTTAGGGCTCGCTATCAGATTGTCATATATGTGCCCTGGCGATCGCCAAGCTCGATATCGATTTGGAGGGTGGGTCACCCTCGCAACTTTCACACCCTATCTTGCACCACCCCTTGCGCCTCCTTCTGCGCTGTCATGGAGCACCTTGGCAACCTCCCTTCAGCAGCCTTGTCTATATCTAAGCAGCAATCCACCCCCTCCGAGCCGGCCTGACGTGTCCATGCAGCTCACCTTAGCACTCTTTCCAGGCACCCTCGTCTACTCAAACAACTCCAGCGGAATGATATATAGACTCTTGATAATTGCACTGACCATTTTCACCATTATTCTGCAAGCAAAGGTTACTTACATAAAAATCCCAATAAGCAAAAAAAGTGACAACCTAGAGTATGTTTAGAAAAGCAAAAGTTCCCGACAGTGATGAGTAGGTTCCTGATGTATACACATCAACTTCAGTCACAACTGACTATCGAAGGGTGCCAGCACCCTGAGTCTCACTACAATATCGCCATATGATGCTTGGACTGACCTGGCCACGCTCGACAACCGTACACAGAGGAGAGGAAAATATCACGCTACCGAATGGATTGAATGACTTGGCTGCGAGAATGCACTAGCGAGACTGTACTCTCTACGGGTATGCAAAACCTCTTTCACGAGCCCATACACGTTTCGTAGATATGCGCAGGCACTTGTCCTTCCAACAACGATATAAACTGGCTGAGTGGCACCCATTCGAGCTGGGAAACTGGTGTCCCCTCGTGCAGCACGCGCACAAAGTTTGCACCTTCCTTGGTTTTCCATACCTATAACGAAGCATTGGGAGAGAAAAAAAAATATTGAGCGTCTGGATCAACTTTAACATGTGAGATATTATGATATTATGCTGACCTCCATTACGATTTCGGAACCCAACGCAGGCCATCTGAGGGCTTTGGACTTCCCAAATCCGAGACCAGCCGCAAGTCGGATCATGGAGCCATCGTGTCCGACGTAGAAACGTAACAAGTAGCTTTCAGCTCCCGCTTCGAATTGCTTAAAATTTTGAGCCAGTTCGGAAAAGAAGACTCCAAATGTAAGTTGCACGTAAGAAGTGGCGTTCTGGGCGGTATTCCAGATGTAGCTAGGAGGGGGGTGTTGTTTTTAGATAAGTATGAGCTGGCGGGGAAGAGTCAGTGGGGGGCGCACTTGTATTCAAAGTCACCGAGGGCATACACTTTGTCCGCGTCTTCTTGAGAAACACAGGTATTTGTTGCGTTGTTGCATGGGAGAGGGTGTCCGTGACATGTCCTTGAAGAGAATGCGTCGAAAAAGTGGTCATCTAGTATAGAATATATTAATATAATCGTTTTCAGAAACTGAAAGTTGGGCTGACACCAGGATGACCAAGCGTTTAATCCGGTGGTACCAAGGATGGCGTCGAGCCTGTGTTGCAGATCCTGATTGGCCTCGATGTGATCTGTCCATGCTGGAACGGACTGATACGCGTTGCGAATTGAGTCGGCAACGGGACAAGGGTAGTTTGGGACGATAGAGTCAATCTGGAAAAAAAAAAAGACCATTCTTATAAACTTGAATCCCCCCCCCCCCAAAAGAAAAAGAAAGAAAAAAGATTTAGAACCCACACTGCCTGGTTGGGAATAAGCAGGAAATGCCGTTGCTCGTACTAGATCTTGATTCATGCCATAAAGGATCCCACCAGCAACTTGGGCAGTTCTGAGCTCCGTCGACGTACGCACGAGAATGTCATGTTTGTTTACGCTTTTCAGAAATCCTAATTTTTCGTGGTAAACCGACCAAAAGTCCTGTTGGTTATCGTTGTTGTTGTTAGCGGAATACCGATAAACCCATAGTGGTAAAACGTCAATGTGTGGGGGGGGGGCGGTTATGGGACACGGGACTTAACTCTTCCGTGACGAACGGAGTCGTCCAACCCCTGCCTGGTTAGTTGACCGGAATCGCAGGTACCGTTCCAGATTGTTCTTGAGTACGGATGCCACGGTGGGATAGTTGTTTGCCGGTTGATCTGCCTTGTGCCCCCACCGTATATCTCCTGGATGAAATCGCCGCAATCCCATCCCCCGATGGGGTTCAGTGAGTTTTCTGATGGGAACAGATTATCTGGTGTACGCTTTTGGTTGTGAGGACCAAAAAGAAGTTTGATTATATCAGAGGTTATGATTCCGAAGGCAAGCTTGAGCGCACTTGTATTATTAGGCAAAAAAAAAACATACTTTATGGTGCCGGGTCACAACGTTCAGGTAAACCAGTTTGGCATCTGTATAGCCCTGGGGTACATAATAGTGCTGAGCATTTACATGCGGCGCATTGCAGTAGTTGTAAGTGTCCCAGGGTAGTTGTGAGGGCGTTCTGGAGGAATTGTAGACACCGGCTGCCAAGGCAATACCCGCTAACGCAAAATGTTGAAACTGCAAGAGCAGAGTTGACATCAGCGAGAATCAAAGACCTTAGAAGTTACCTGCATCCTTTATAGATTTATCCGTAGTGCCATGGGACCAGACGCACGTTGGATAATTTGATTCCACGAAATTTGCTTCTACCAAGTTACGACCTGGATGGTCAGGTGACGTACCCAAGGATCGCGCGTGGCGCTGCCTTGGCTCGTCATCGCGCCCCGGGTTGGGAGAAGATTGCAATACGGCGTCGAATGTTCCAAACAGACCTCGAGATGGCGGGGGTTTTGGATGGTGGTAAGATGTCACTCGAGGTTGGATTACACGCTAGTAAGCCGGTTTCAGGCAGGTGTTGCGACTTCTACACCCATCGCTCTATGATTTCTTGACCAGTCGTGCGGAAGAACCGAATCAATCTCATGGAGCAGAACAGACTATAGCTAGCCATTCGATGTCTGAACTGAACGTGATGAACAACAAGCTCGAATTCGACATTTGCAAAATAGGTGATGCGTCTTTGCTCAACACAGAAATCGCAAGATCTTTCAACAAGGATTGGCCGATATGTACCAGGAAGACTCCGCTATCCCTGCTGTTCCTTTGTATACCACAACATAACGGTATCAGATTTAAATGCGGTGCTAATGGATGCATTGAAGGTGTTTGTATGCGAGCACATCTTACACTGGGTCGAGACGATGAGTTTACTGGAGGAAATCAGCAAAGCTGAGGAGTGTTTACATGTTCTCGCGGGCTGGATGAAGGTCAAGTTATAGATTGCTGGCTGTGAAAATGGCTGAGACTTCATCTAGGGTCACCCAGATATCGGTGAACACACTCAGGCGCTGGTCTGTGATACCATTGCTGCTTTAGGTTCGCAATGACGATCCAGCAATATGGCCCTTCGTCCGAATCACAGAGAGAACTTGTTTTTCTCAGCTGGCCAAGACAGTCGAAATGAACCAGCTGATAGCACAAGTTTCCAAAGAAATATTTACGGCTATTGAGCCCTGTAGTATCACGATTGAAGCAAGAAGATGCTCCGAGGCGCTTGAGTCCGTCGAAGGGTACCGCAAGACTATTAGCAACGCTCGACGTTCCCCGTGCCAGCTCCTCCAGAAATCCAGAGGATATGCTTTCCATCAGGAGAATGTACCCATGTGCGAATGTCATCGAGGAACCGTTGCCTCGCCCCATCCACACACGATTTTGAACTTGATATCATCAAGATCTATGCCAGCTTTCCCTTTCCTCAAAATTGCAAGATTTGTGTACAGCCAATGTGGTGCATTCGTCAATAAAATAGGGTCCATGGTAGTCTACAGCTGTCTTATACAGTAAATGGAATTTCTGGTGCCCAGTGATAAACAGATATTGAATCCTGAACATAAATGTGTTGAGCGACAAATGTGCAGGAAAATCAGTTGCTCACATCATGAGTTACATCGCTACGCTCCTGAAATGATTCTCCATTTGAATTTCGGTCGTCTTCTTGCGGCGAGAAAACCATCATTATATTCTATAAGGGCAACATTGAGCCATCCAGGAAAACCGTCAAAAAAAAACAGTACAGATGTCTACCTTGGCGGAATCGGTAGCTGATGTCGGTGTCCTTACAGTGCAGAGTGCGGAAAGGCCGTCGGACATGAAGTCCCCTGAGTCATTTCTTTCTCGGAGACTTTGGCGGGCGTTTAACCTAGATGTCAATGTCAATGATGAAAATCCGCGGGGGGCGGAATGGAAGTTGGAATGACAGAACTCACATGGCAAGAAAAGAATTGACGTATACTGGATTATGGTTAGCTTGAAAGGGTAGACTGACAGTGCGGACTCACATTTGGTCAAGAGAAATTGTATACTCAGGAAAATTAGATTGTGCGGCATAGTCGCGTACTGAAAGACGATTACATTTGTATCTTCGACAACTGAAGGGAAAGCATACCGTAATCAGGGCTGTTATGGAGCAGGCGCTACGTATTGGACGTGAGTGGAGGATGGAGGACTAGTAGAACAGGAAATCACCTAGTAGCTAGCCCCGAAGCGAGAACGTATTGCGTCAAGGTCGATATTATGGAGTTCGTGCTATCAGATTAAACTTCAGTACTATTTTTTTCGTGAGAGCAGAGATCCGTCCACCACCGACCAGGAGTAGCCAGACGGTGTCCTATTGAGTTGGAGATAAAAGCACATTGTTGCAGCGATCGCAATGTCTATCCCAGTGGATGTCGCAAATGATATATATATAGCCCACTGAAGTTATGACGTGAGCGTCAATGCGATCACCACAAAGATAGAGCTCTCCCACCGATATCTCCTTGATGAAAAGGTAACTTGATACTTTGCATCTGCATTGCAGTGGTGAGTTGCGTGTCGTGATTTAATTGAAAATTATCGGCTCACGTTGCGACGACTAGAACTGCAGGAGATAAAAGTAATTATTGAAAATTTTTGTTTGTTGTCAAAAGGACACTTGCGGACACCGACGCCTGGAGAAACATTCGCGTCAGTAATCTTTACTCCGAAAAGAAGAAATATACCAACCATATCCACATACAACCATAAAGCACTGCGTATTCATAAGTATGAGACGAGCTGAGAAACAAAATAACATACCACAAACCAAGATGTCAGTCTGTTGTATGGGTTGCCCATTTGAGAAACTGCGAACAGTGAGCTCCGGGTACTCGGGTTTTAACTTCTGTACTTACACCGCCACACCCGCATTGCATATAGGCTAAAGGACTTTGATAAGACGGAGAACTTATGAGTGAAAAGAAAAGCAAACCTTTGTACAAAGCAAACCATGATGACCTAGAATCAAATTGAGAATCCGGAAAGAAAGGTTAAAAAAAATAATTGAACCAACATTCACACCGACTTGGAGCTAAGATCAGTTGGTCAGTTGCGGCGATTTGAGAAGGTGGTTCGCTCTTACCTTGATACTCCTGTGGTTCGTCATCGGCACATTGTAGAAATAGCTTATTTGGCGACAAGACGTACCATATAACTATTTCCAAAGCAGAGAAATTCCCGAAGCTAATGACCAGGTAATGATAGACTGCATGTGAACTCAAAAAGAGACCAAAGGCATCCAAAATCCTTGAATTTCACATTCAGAGAGAAAGAGAATATATCGGAAGCGGAACCACGAACCACAAGATGCCAACCTAACACTAGCCGTTAGTACAATTCAGGTGTACGGACCAGAATCACCAGATGACTCACAGATACTTTCACATATAACTTATCTTTAGTGTACTTGCGAAAGTATATAAACGTTTGTAAGTTCGTTACGCCAAACAGACTGCAAGGCTGTCAGTCTCAGAACAGTGTCCAGGATTCGACACCTACATAGCAGAAGCAATTACGCCAATGTAGGCGGCGCCAACAGTGTTTTCCAAGGTCCTGAGCATCCGTGAAAAGATTTGGCAGTAACCACCCAAGTTAGCTCTGAGGAACTTGAATCTGAGGCATCCAAGGTCGTTGGCGGAGGCTACGAGGATTTATTTTAAGGTCTGTCCAATTGGGCTTTTACGGTGCCGAACATAGAATCCATACCCCCGAGCACTGCTTTTCAAAACCGATAAGTAAGTGGACGTGGCAAGATTCTGCAGCCAAAATAGAGTTAAGATTCTCGGATGCAATTTGTGCGGTGCCCAGAGAAAAATGAGGAAGGCACGAGGCTCCTCGAGGCGTTACCGCCGGCAGTAAAGGTTCCTGACTCAGAATCTGAGTACCGGAGAGCTGTACTGAGTCATTGTCCAGAAAGAAATCAGAAATCCAAAGAGTCCTTGTACAAGTTAACCTCTTGACCACGAACACACACACTTGCTTACCGGTGACAAGTACATCAGTGACTATTAATAACTTGAAGTCGGTCCATTTTTAACTTGAAGTCCATTTTTATTATGGCTATTTTTATTGTTATCGGAACCACGTGACTGGATGGACTGCCACTCAGTGTCTTCATGGGTTCCCCCTCAGTACGACACAGCCCAATTACCTGTGTTAATATACACCGGCAAACCCGTTCACGATCCTGAATTCGCTCAAAATTTCTCTCGCACAGCCAAATGGTGAGTCAACCGCAAATTTACCGCCGGTCTGCGCTCACCCAGATTGGCAGGAGTCCCGATGGTTCCACAGTGCTCTTTCAGTGCGAGAATAGGACACTCCAAAGGTTGGATTTGTGAGTTTCAACAATATTGAAGAAACGGTTCACCAATTACTATTATTCCTTGAGGCCGGAAGAACTCCTGAAATCGACCTTGAACTTAGGTATTATTCCGTGTAGGATGTATAGACCCCGCATAATGACTTACCGGCACAGCAACGTCTGATCTCGCTTCAAATCACCGGACGTTTCACCAGCCCTCCCCAATCCTCGACTTTGCCTGGTTCCCTGGAGCGACCTCCTGCGATCCCTCGTCGTTCTGCTTCGTCGCCTCTGTCCGCGAATGTCCCGTCAAATTATTCGATGCGTTTGATGGTAGGGTACGCTGTTCATCTGGTTCGTCTCTGTTTCATACTTGAAATTTGGGAAAATTGTATAGCTACGGGCGTCCTACAAAATTGTCGATCACCGAGAACGTCAGATTGCACCGCATTCCCTGGCTTTCAATCTCATGGCAAACAAGTGAGTAACCTGCTCTCATCTGTTCTTCGTCTCATCGCTGTGTAAGGCTTTACTGTGGTTTTGAAGACGCCATCGAAGTATTCGACGTTCATTCTCCAGGAGAGGGCACACGGCTTGCCACGACGCCTTCCAAGAAGAGCAAGGACGGGCTGAAAGGTAATTAAGTAGGTTTGGTTTTAGCCTTGGGGGCCCGCTTCATCATCTCCCCTACGCAGGGATCATATCGGCCTTAGCTTTTTCACCCTCGTATGACCTCTATGCGGCTGGTAGTCTCGCACAGTCAACACCCAATATCGCTCTATTTAATGAGTCGGAGAATTCAAGGCCTGCCATGTTTGTTACTGCAGAGATAAGGGCTGGTGTTACGCAGGTGAGTTTTATGGTTCGACATTTTCGCAATTCTTGTTTTTCGTACAATCCTTTTGTGTGTTAACACAGCTGCACTTCAACCCAACAAAACCACACATCCTGTACGCCTCTTTCCGCAGACACGACGCAATTTACAGCTGGGACCTGCGTGGAGATGTCGGTACACCTGTACAAGTCTTCAGAAGGGCTTGGACACAGGAGGCTGTTCGTGAGAGTGGGGTGAGTGATGAAGGAGTCGGCCAGAAACGTCCGGACACGATGAGGGAGATGACCAATCAAAAGATGAGATTTGATGTTGACCTAGGCGGGAAATGGCTCGGCGTTGGGGATCAAGTAGGTCCGCAGCAGGTTATGACCAACTATCTGAAAGCAGTCATCTTTGTTTCGTACAGAACGGAGATATAACCGTATTCAATCTCGACTTATTAGGAGCGGATGCCGAAACGGACTTCGATGCTGATAATTCCGAATGTATCACAGACGTTTCACCGTCCTTAAGATACGGTGCGCATAACGGTGAGTCTTTCGCCGGGCTCTTTCTAGAATCAGGAGAGGACAAGCTCACTCGTCTGTTCTGCATTAGATGCGATAGGCTCAGTGGCTTTTCATCCTCTTCATCCGCTCATCCTTTCTGTGTCAGGGTCCAGGCATTTCCTGCCTGACCCAGATAGCTCTGCCGGTTCCTCGTCTGAAAACGAGGAGGACGAGGAACAAAGTTTCGGCAGGAACAGAACAAAACCCCACCCCATAACATTGGATAACACGATCAAGGTGTGGCGTTTTAGTGGCTCTGAGGGAAGTCTGGTGTCTTCGGACAATCCTTTGATGTCCCCGGACAAATAGACTTGTTTTCAGCGGCTGGTTCCTTCTTCAGGATTTTAGACTTTGGAAATGTGGTACATCAATAGCATTTGCTTGCGGTGGTTTTAGACTCATTTAAATAAGTGTGCTACAACGCCCGCGAGTCTACTGGGTGAACCAATGTCATCTTCACTCGTCCTCGCTGTGTATTCTTGTCCTTTTCGACTTCGACATTGACGGTCACCTTATCAAATACAGATATCGTGACGTCCTTTGCCCCAGTCGCAGATGAGGACGGAACAGTAATAGTGTAGTTCTCGGCATCGAATTGGGTTTCACGCTTGAACATGACCAAACCTTCAATACCCAGCCTATTCCATTAGAATCAGCATGCTGGCGTACGTGGACAATGGCGGAACGAATCACTTGGAAACAAATACTGCCAGTCCGTTCCGGAATGTTCGGATGACGAAAGCTTCCTCCTTTACTTCGTGACTTGTGCTTTTCTCACCACGTGCCTTGAGCGCCAATCCGACGTAAAACTCGACGCTGGCACGTCCCGCCATCTGAGCCATCCGGTGCCGACGGTTTACAACATCAAGTACCCGCTCCACATGAGCTTTCGAATGGAGGGTGGCGTGAAGCGGAGAGTATGCGATCGCCGCAGACAGCTGACGATGAGCAAGCACATCTTCGGAAAAAAAGAGAATCAGTTTCCCCCACCCACCCAAGGTACATCATAATAATCATAGACTGACCAGCATATCTCCTAATCGGACTCGTGAAATGAGTATATATGGGGCTGGCCAAGCCATAGTGACCGAAAGTGTCTCGTCCAACACTTCCTGAACAGAAATACTCGGCCGAGAGCATGCAACGAGTGGCCATAATTCGGACTAGGGTGTTAAATGCAGGTTCTTTTGCATCCTAAATAAAGAAAGGATTGATAATAAATACTCTGTTGAACGCAAAGCGATAGCATTGAGCATCGCACAATGCATTTATCCAAAGAAGCCGCCAAAGCACCCGAACTCGATACATCCAAAAACAATCCTTTGCGTTTTTGTAAGATGTCTTGGAGCTTTTCGAAATTTGTTCGTGGAGGCGGCGGATGTCGTCTAAGAAATTAAGAGCATATTCAGGCAATGTCGTCACGTCTTCAACTCCACAAGTCCTCACCTCAGCACTGCCGTCTGAGGAAAGTTTTCTTGAATTTTCCTGGCGACGCTGACATTAGCCAGTAACATGAATTCTTCAACCAGGCTATTTGTTTCTCTCATCTCCTTTTGCTCAACGTCGATCGGATCAGACGATTCGGCGCTATCAAGATGGATTTTAACTTCCGGAGATGCAAGGTTGAGCGCGCCCGCCGCCATACGGCCGGCTTTCAGCTTTTGCGCCAGCGTATCAAGTAACCGAATGCTTTGTGTTAGTTCGTCGTGCATATGTCTGGAAGGGAATCGAATGGTTGGTGGAACTCAAGACTTCGAAATGAAAGAACACTGACGGATCGTCTTTGCGAATCTGAGCCTCTTCGTATGTAAACGCCGCCTTGGACGCAATGACCGACTTGGTAAAGCGAACTTGGACTATTTCTGCTTCTGGCGATAGTTCCTGATAACGTGGTTATAAAGGAGAAAGGAAGGGAAACAGTCATTAAAGTCACCCAGATAGCTGAAAATGCCAGGCGCTCGACATGTGGTCGAAGAGAACAGAGATTTGTGCCGAGCAAAGAGGGTAACATGTCGATTCGCTTATCCACAAGGTACACCGTGGTTCCTCTTGAAGCTGCCTCGTTGTCCATGGGCGTATCGGGATGAACAAAATGAGACACATCTGCGATATCTATGCAACATAATGCGCAAAAAAAATCTGGCGTATATGAAAATCCAAGGCACACTTACGGACACCAGCCTCGATGTTACCATTTGGTAAGAGCCGAGCATGTAGAGCATCATCAATATCTTGACACCCTGATACCAAGGAGATTCGTCAAATATTGGACGACATTTCTCATCGATTTTGAGGCTTACCTGGTGGGTCAATGCTACATATAATCAGGCCCCTCAGATCCTCGCGGTCTTTCCACGCCGGGCTGAGCGGGCTCTTAGGAGGAACAACCCACTGCTCTCCTTCAACAGGCAAGCAATCCAATACTGCTTTCCCAAACGGCCTATATGGCACTTCAAACTCCAGCAGTAAACTCTCCTGCTCGGCTTCCTTGCTCTCTACTTTCCCGAGGGCACGAACAAAGTGGCCCTCTGGGTACCGCGAAGTGCTGTCCCATCTGTCAATAGTTACCAGGATTTTTTGACCAATGAGCGCTGGGGCTTGTCGTGTTCGCAAACGAATTCGCGGGAGGAGGCGTGAGACGGGAGTGGCAAAAACAGTCTGTTGAGACAGAGATGTGATGTTGGAGGATGTGAGAGAAGTGCTGTCAATGTGGCACACGTAACTGTGGGGGAATAAGTGATCTGCAGCCGGAACTGTGAACATATCGGGGACTTACGCTCTCCAATTGCGTTTGATGACGCCTACGATACGCCCGGTGGGTTGCTTTTCTGCCAAGGTCCTTTTCGAGCCAACGGCTTTCGATTCCCGTGCCATTGCTTCGTTCTCTTCCTCTTCCTCTTCCGGGTCCTCCACATCGTCGTTTTTCAGTGTGGCTTGAATAGATAAATCAGCTCACGGACATTCACCAAGGTTGGCCAGCCCAACCTTCCTGGTCGACAACTTCATCCGCAGGCGCTTTCCATTCCCTCTCATCAAAAACCTCCACGACGACAACGTCACCCTGAACGGCACGATTCATGTTTTCACGTCCAACTAAAAGAATAGGTTTGGTGAATGCTGGAACTGGGACACTACCCTATAGCATGGTAACGGGTGAGCTGAGAAATAATGTGTACTACTCCGGAAGCTGACCTCTAGATAGTTATACTGATTTGCATTGTAATGCCCTTGATGGAGCTCGCCCGCCTTGACGCCCGCAAGTAAGCTGGCCGTAGGCAGGTACTAGTGGAAGATTAGGGACACGACATGGGATTGGCTGGAAAAGACGCACAATGGGATAGAGAGCAGTTCGGGCAGCCACCGCTTTTGTGGGTTCGATGTCATCAGAACCTGCGGCAGACATCAGGTCCAGAAGTATGTTGGAATCCTTCATCCCTTCGATATATTTCCGGACTTGCATAGTACATCACGGGATGAGGCGTCAATGAAAGACCATGACCGCTGTGTACAGACCTGAGACGCATGCGATTCCTTCCCTTTCGGCCTTTTGCCGGTTAGCCGCGTCATCCGTGATGAGGACGACGGAGGGAATATTTTGTCCTCCTTGGCCGCGAGACTGGGTGTGCGTCAGTGAAATATGCGCGTTGTACCATACTGTGGCTTTGCGGATTCCTATCCATGCAGGGTGTCATAGATGATCGCCTGAATCATTGGAAAATGTACCAACCGCGATCATTGCGATCATTCGGTGTCTCTCCTTCCTCGCGAATGATGGCCGTCTCACTGGCACATCTAGATCAATACCATAATGATAAGACACCACGATATGTATTGACTTACGACCGGTATTCATTGTAAAAGACCCATATCCGCTTCTCTTCTACCCTAATCAGGGCTTTGAGACGATTGTACAACGGTAGAGAGCGGTGGCGGACTTCTTCAATGACTGTTTGAAGAAGGATGATCGGGGGTGTAAAGAGATTCGACTCGACGAGGTCCATCTAGAATGCAACCCCGATATAAGTTCGTATACCCACTGCTTAAAACCATGACAAGATATATGCGCGATGAATGCACCATCCGGTATTGCGTAGAATATTTGGATAACAACAGAGTGGAAAACGCACCTGAGCGAGAAACACATTTGTGTCTGGAAGAACGAAGTGACCACGAGGAAAAGATGGATGGTCAACAGCGCCAGAAGCAGGGAGAACAATATTTCCTGTCGACGCGGGGCATGACCTGCAGTCCTGGATTCCGCAGCCAACATCATCGCGTAGGTACCGCTCTCTCAGAACTGCAGTTTAGGATTTGTGTGAGATGTAGTCGACGATACGTGGAGTTGGCTGGGAGATGCAGACCTTTGATAACCTTCCCCCTGGCGGTTTTTTTGAAAAACTTGCGTTGGGTGACGACTGCCTCTGCCTGAGGTCGTTTCCGTATGATAATTTCTACCATGGACGCGGATAAGATCTGGGTTTGCACGTGACTCAGGCTTATCACCTTGAGTGGTTTACTATGAGCGCCAAAAATTGGATCATGAACTAGCTATAGGCGACATCTGCCGCATTTCGGGGGGCAGGCGAACGGCGCACCAACTTCGACGTTCACAATTTCACACTTCAGTGACTCCCACCTTATATATGTTGGAGTCTTGCCTACTCCGGTCTTGCACCAGCGGAAACCTCAGAAAACTGTTTGTACGTCAAGTGATGCCAGTGAACTCCAGTACCACACTCACCCAAATCACAGAAATTTTGACACAACGATCAGAAACATGGTGGTCAGTTTCTCCACGCACAACTTGGACTTGGATAAAGGCGAAGCTGACGCAGTTTTACAGGATGTTGCGTATGTTGTTTTCACCATATTTTATCGTTGCGACTTATGAACACCATCTTGTAGAGTGATGGGCGCAACTGGCACAGGCAAATCTACGGTAGGGGCATGCTTTCGTCTACAAGTGAAAAACGAACCTCTGATGGAAATTCCCCAACAAGTTTATCAACCTCGTGACTCAAGTATGCCAGTTGGACTTGGCCGCGCGTCTTGCACGAGTGTTGTCGAAGCTTCGTCTCCGTTCGAGCTGGACGGCATCAAGGTCACGTTCATTGATACACCCGGATTTGACGATACGACTACAAGCGACACAGAAGTACTTGATATGATCGCTACTTTTCTTACGGCAATGTACGTCCTTGTTCATAGCACATGGCACATACACATGAATGAACACTTGGCTAAACATTTGTTCCCCAAAAAAATGACAGGTATCAAGAAGGGAGGAAACTGGCAGGCATCATATACATGCATCGCATTTCCGATTTCAGACTGGGTGGTATTTCAAGACGGAATTTCAAGATGTTCCGAGGGCTCTGTGGTGACACGACGTTGAGAGATGTTGTTATCGTGACGAATATGTGGGGCGAAGTCAGTCCGCAAGTCGGCGAAGCTAGAGAGGCCGAATTGTCCTCCGATGACGTTTTCTTCAAACCTGCGCTAGACAAACAAGCCCAGCTACTTCGCCATACTAACACAGTCGAGTCCGCACGGGCAATTCTTCGTCATATCATCCAGAATCATCCTTTGGCACTGCGTATTCAAGAAGAGCTTGTAGATCAACACATTCGGCTTTCTGAGACTGCAGCAGCCGATGAGCTCGCTCGAGAGATCCGGGAACGAGCGCGAAGACACGAGGAAGAAATTGACAGCATTCGGGAAGAAATGGAAGCGGCAAACCGGGCCGAAGACGAGGAGAACAAGAGGCGTGCAGAGAGAGAGAAGAGACAGCGAGGGTGCAAGCGGAAGTGCGGAGGTTGGAAGCAGCCCGTCAGGAAGAGATGGCAAGACACGAGCAGATAATGCGTGAAAAAGCAAAGGCGGATAGAGTCCTAGAGGAGCAAGCAGCGGCGGCGCATCGACAGGAGATGGAGGAACTTAGGATACACATTCAACAAAGGGTTGCTATAGCTGCCATAGAGCAAGAAGCGATTCGGCAACAAATTCAAGCAGAGGCGGCACAGATGGAACGTGGTGGATGCATCATCCAGTAACGCTATGGAGGGAATACTTTGCGACTTCATGTTGACCATCGTTTAAGGCGCGGTGTAATCATATTACCTGGCCTTGGGATGATTGTGCCTTGGAGCGCAGGCCGATCGCGACCCCTGAATGCAGACATGTGGACAGGTACAGCGCACAATAAACATACAACCTACAAAACTTAAATCTTTGAAGCTGGAACGTGAAGGTGGTTGTCGTACGCTCAGCACATGTACCGTACAGCTGTCCGGGCAGTATCCTGGCAACTAACTTACATACCAACTACAACTGAAAGCTTGTTGGGCGCCGAGATTACGTAATCATGTAGTCGTGTGACGTGACGCCCCGTTACAGCCCTGTGCAAACGAAGACAAACTCCCGTTCAGAATCAAATCCCTCTTTCCGCATTCAACGGCCTCATACCACTTGGCTAGCTCGATACCCTCGTACTTTACTGAGACTTTTCGACATCGCGACACCCAGCGCACCCATCGCTTACCCAACTTTGCTCTGCTCGAACATCTGAGCCTTTCTCCATAATCACTATGCGTCTTTCGTATTTAATACCCTCTGGCACTGGTGTTTGTATGATTCTTGGTTGTCTTGTTGCAAGATCTTCCGGTCAGTCTTGTTCTCTTTTCTGTTTCTCTCTCTCGTTCTCGGACCGCCCGCTTATCCTCTTTGTTGCCCGGATCAATTTCTGCCTTGCCAATCTGACGGCACAATCACTGAACCCTACCTACCTCAGCATATTTCATGATCACACAACCAACAACGTCCACAGTTTGGGTGAACGGGGCCGCTAATCTAGTCACTTGGACGAAAGGATTGCTGGACAATATCAATGCATTCGACATCGAGATGGCACGACTGAGTCAAGATGGCCTAATTTTTGTAGCCAAAGATGGTGAGTCATCGATTCATTATCCCTCAACGGCAGTTTTCTTGCCCAACGAGGGTGTTTTGCCCAGTACTGACTCCCGTTCTCTAGTCCCAGCATCACCTGGCAACTCCATCAACGTTTTCCTGCAGGATGTACCCCCAGCCGACGACTACTTCTTACTCTTCCTCAATTCCACGCATGGAATCATGTACTCCACCTCCTCGCGGTTCACCGTCCTCGCTGCGTCTGCCTCCGCGCCTGCCAACGCATCTCAGGCAGTACCAGATAAATCGGCACCCACCATCACCGTTTCTGGTGCCCCAAATCCCACAAAGGCGTTCACGACGACCTTTCCACCATCCGCGAATGGCGTCCGCGCCGCATGGGACGAGGCGTGGTCAAGGCAGCTAATATGCCTAGGCGCCGCTCTGGCAGCGTGTCTCGTTGGCGCCGCGTGGACGATCTGGTAGTGCGTACCGCTGTGGATGAATCTAGATATTGGTATTGTTGGGTGCGTAGTTGTGCGAAAAACAACATACATACTTTGTGGTTAATTGATTTCTCGTATGAACTATCTTGAATAACGTTTGTTCCACTCTCATTAGCTTACTCCACTGTCGTTTTTTTTATGTACATGTGTTGGTGCCACTCGGACATCGTTTCCCAGGCGACGCTCGCGGAGCCATATTGCTCTACGATAAATGATGTCCGTCGGAATGAAAAATATTCCGTCGCACTGACAATTCTGGCGATATTTGTATTCATAATGCGATTATTTTTGGAGCAGTGACTGGCATTAGAACCTTAGCTTTGCTAGTACTTGGGTTATACCACATACAGAATAAAAACAAAGGCCAACCAATGGACAGGAAACCTCTTCATTGGTTCTGGAACATTGTAGACTCTTCTTGCATCTGTCCCAAACAAAATGTCAGGAACCAGGGTCTAGCTATCAACCAAAGTTGAAGGCAAGGGCCGGAGCCTCTCTGCTTTGCCGAAAGCTAATGCCCGAGAGTCAAACAAAACTAAGTGCACTCACCCATGGCCTGTCCTTCCCAGACTGGTATTTCTTCGGAGGTTGCTCCCAGCAGGCTACTCTCTGCACGTCCTGCTGATCCTGTAACGGAAACACAATCCCTAGCTCGTAATTCACAATCTATATCCGTCAGTGTAAGCTGAGGATCACAACAATTTGTGACATACATTCAAGACAGGATTGAAGGCAGAGCCTGATAAAGTGCCCCAAGCTGACGGGGTAAAATTATGGGAACCAACATAGGCCCAGCCAATGGATTTATTCAGAATTTCCACTTCACGATCACTGTCGTCAGTTTCTGTGTCGGTGTCTATGTCGGATGCTTGTTTTCCTTTACTAAACGAAGAACCAAGAGATGGTTTATCTCGGAACGTCGCCATAATCATCTTTCAAGAAAGAAATCAAGTCGGTGATCCTAATAACATAGTATAGACTTACTTTGCTATGCATGAGCACGCTCCCAGCTTTGCTCTTTGAGTTGTAAAATAGCTCTCTTGGGAACTTGGCAGCCGCCCATTGATTTCTTCGGCAAAATATGGTTCCGCCCCCCTCATATGCCCGAATCAGTCAGAGAACGTTGAACGGTAACGCAAAAAAAAAACACATACTGGCTCGCCAAGCACACTTTCTTTTACGGTGTTCAGTGTCGGAAATATAATTTTCACAGAGGGCCACGGGAGCTTCGTACGGCGGCTTTTAGGTTCGTCCAACCAATCTTCAGCCGACCGTCCCCGCGCTGACCAGTAAAACTCGTTCATCCATTGCGTGGAGTAGTTTCCGAGACTAGAGCCCTGCGAGCACACGAATGTCTTGGTTCAAGACAACGATTCTTACTTGGTTGGGTGACAAGATGTAGTCACCTGGCATTCCAGCACGAGTTCCTTCCCGTTTCCATTCGGTACACACATTCCCATCTTCCGGACCGCCATCATCAATCTCGTGTGTCCCGTCAAGGTCACTTGAGGCCAGCCCTCGTGCCTTCCCGCGAACGACGGCATGAGGTGGACTTTAACCTTCGACCAATCCCAATGTGTCTTCAACTGGTCGATAGACTGTAGAGGGAGGTTTGGGTGCTGTGAACAGTATTATATATATAACCAAGGGACAATGGTACGGCATCTTACGTCGGTCTTTAGTAAATTGGCCAATGCTGGTCGCACATTCACTGCATGTAGGACACGTTGGAACATTGCAGGAAAATCGTCGGTTTCTTTGGGGTCACGGTCAACAGGCGAGGGGCGCAAGGGGATGTCCTGCAACCAAGCTGTCTAGGGGGCCAGCAGCGCGTTAAAGATACCATGCAAAGAAAAGGGCGGAATTAGGCATATACATTCTCAATATCCCGGTAGTCAAAGTCGACAAGATTGGCTGTGGAGACGACAACCCGAAGGCGGCCGGTTTTGTAGAAGAGCTGTATATTTTTTGTAAGCAGATATCTGTGACTCATGAAGTTGTTGCCCTACTAGCATAAACTATATAAAAAATGACGGCGCAGATAAACCATGTGTCAAAATTTGTCGTTCAGCCACCCCATACGGACCTTCATATGCATACAGCCCCTGCCGTTGCGGAGAAAGGGAGTGGTTCTGATCCAGTTGGGGAAAACATTCTTGATGCTCTCACGACCGGACTCGTCGGGTTGAGCGACCAAAATTACCGGTACTGACGGATCGAAGAACTCGTAGATCCACGATATCATCAAAGCGTAGGATGACAAGATGGCAAAGGATAATTCGGATCTCTTCGTAAACAATTCTCAATTGCTATCCACTTAGACCAAAGAAAATACACGCACCTGGTCTAGAATGTCCGTTAATCGAAATGTGGGCTTCCCGTCTTTCCTTGGAACAGCGTGCCTGTTCGCGATCTGTCTCAACTCGCCGTCCCAAAACATCCCCTCCGCGGTAGGAACGTTTAAAGACGTGGAACCGAGCGAAGAAGGGACAGCGTTGGCTGGACCATTGACTTTAACGGCAGATGCAGAGGAAAGGTGTTGCTTCTTTGCAGGCTGTTGAGCTTCCTTGACATCATCATCGTCGTCCAGACTAAGCTCCTTTCGTAAACGCTTCTGGCGTTCAATGCGAGCTCTTTCCATTTGCGCTCGGTCAGATAGAAAGGACGATTCATGCGCCACAGACTCGGACGCCTGCGGCTTGGATTGTGAGAGCGCGATTTGGGCAGACGGCGCCTCGACTTTTGAGGCTTCGAGAGCACGTTGAAGATCAGCTTGAAAACGTTCATCATCGGAATCGTTATCCTTGACCTCGATTGGCTGGTTGAGGTCCTTTGTTGACGCTTGCAGACTGAGGGCGATGGCCCTGTCAAGCAAAATCTGAGAAGAGAGGCTTACAATAACGACCAGAAATAAATGAACCTCTGGAGCGCCGCATCTTCGCTGTTGTCCATTCAGGTTGTAAGCTTCAACGTTTCAACTTTGGCGCAGCGCACAGACTCACGTGACCTTTCAGATGTTAACCAACACGTGTCTGCGCTTTCTCAGTACACCCAGTAACACCCTCTATTGCGTTATCTCACCCTTGTTCACCTATGATGTTAGAGGTGTTGTTGCTTGACCCCGATTTGATGAATGACAGAACTTCAGATGCATCGGAGTCAGTTATCTCCACCAGCCAGGGCAATTTCAGAGAGAAGGTGATTAATCGCGACGGAACCTGTGATGACTGGTGCAGAAATCATTCAGGCATATCATATCGTTCCTCACACCAAGGGGCGCCAGGGTTGTTCCGAATATCTCCTGAATCATTCCGAGTCCTCATTCCAGGCCAAGTACATGATCAATCTCGCTAATCATAGGGGACCCACCCTTGGACGACATCAACGATGTACGTAATGGAATCCTGCTTGCCTTATAGCTGCACTTTCTCTGAGGTCGCTTTTTTGCAAGTCAGTTATTTCACCCAATTGTCTTTCATGTCGTTGAATTAATTCATAGACCCCCAATTTCGCGATGACCGTGGACCTCGTCACGCAACCCACTGCCGATCATCTCAATTTCACCGTACAACCATCGGACGCAGTCAGCCGCCTCACATTTCAGCACTTCGATAACCATGATGTGCTCACCACGATCATGGCTCCTCACAACTCTGATGCAAGACAATCGGACAGTAATGAGTGGCCACCACCTCTGCACTTCGACGTAGCCTATGGTTGTGCCGCCCTCAAACGTGGGGAGTGCCCCTATTTACAACCTTTGCCCGAGCACGCACCAGGGATATATACTACAACAATGCTGATAACGGTGATGCTCAGAGTGACAAACGTTCCCCGCAGACGTGTAATCGCGATGCACGGGCTGGGAGTGGGATCAATCAGCGTGAATACGCCGTGGCCCCGATGGAGAAAGACCACGCGATCTGGTATATACATCACGGTCCTGCGCTTCGACAGAGTCTCGTCACTCTCAACGCGATAGACCACACATGGGAGCTCAGCATGATGCCGACTGCCAAGGGCATCACAGCGGAGGATATGTACGTTAGGATGATTCTGGATGAACACAAGGGCAGGCGGCCAGACACTCTATAATTAACTCTGCGTGAACTAGCCAGTTGGTTGGGGAGCTCGCACGTAGTACGTGAGGCCGAGCACCTCGAACAGCTTTTTTATAGCCCCTTCGCGATCGGTGGACACCGTTCCTGCCAGTAAAACAAAATTACCGTATACCGTACGTGCAATCAAAATCGGTTTGGAATGCAATTCGAGCACGATTTCTCGAGTCGGCATATGCCCTCCATCACCTATGTGGATGGACGTGAGGTATACAATATGAGCTTACAACGTACTGTCGTAGTGAAAAAAGGAGGAAATGAGGTGAGGACAAAGAAAGGTACAAAACAGACTTTCTTCCGCCTGCAGATATCGCACGCGCTGCCCGTTTCGTTATTTTCTCCCGACGACATCCAGATTTCTGGGTTTTTGGAAGCCTGGGACGCGTCAGCCTGACTGAGTCGACTAATATTGTCGGTCATTGACCGTGACTCTTCTTTTCCGGCCACGACTGCACTGATGGACTTGTGCTAGAGGGCCGTTGCTGTGCACGGCATGTCCGAGTCCTTTCTTTTTACAAATTGATAAAATGTAATGATGTCTGCGTAAGTTTGAAGTACAAATACTTTTGAATGGGTTTCTTGTTGGTATGCTCAACTGTACAATGAAGAATGTCTTGTGTCTCACATAAGAACATATATTAAAACACATGGCTGTTTGGATCTACAGACAGTTAGAACAACATCCTCTAGCATTCCTTCATATTCTGTACATCAGAAGAGTTACATGTCCGCTTTTGGGTGCTTATTCAGCTTTTTTAAGCACGAAAAGCACGAAAAGCCATAAGCTGGGCCAGCTTATATTAGCGGGGTCGATCCGCTATTAAAAGCTGGGGCCCGCTTATTTGAAGACACTAAAAGCACGAATAGGTCAATAAGCTAGGTGTCTTTTGTGGAAGCACCGTGTACTTTTTAATTTCAAGGTAGGCTTTTCGTCACTTCAGTAGGGGGTATCAAAACAGCTTATATTATTTGCAGCAGGGGGGCACAGGGAGGCACAGGAATACGAAGCATGTAACTACGGCAGACAGATGGAGACGAGACGGCGCATTTTGCACGGCGGAGTTGCCAATCGTGATTAGGCTGCACAAATATGTCAGTACCTGTATGAACTTAGCCCGGGAACACTCACCTGCTTTGCCATCGGAATCTGACTGAGCTAGTAAAAATCCATCATTGTCACTGGTATTGCCAGACATGGGCTCGCCTGAGGACTCGCTCCGGGTGTCACGCTGGTTTTGGCCACCGGTGTTGGTGCTGTCGCAGGTGTCTGTGTTGATGTTGGGCTGGTACTGGTGTGGCTGCCGGCACCATTCTCCTAGTGTCAGTGTACATGCTAGTGCTAGAGTTGAAACTTGTCCTTACCTTATCGAGGTCGCTGCCATTTTTACTGCCTTATCCCCGCTGTTGTCGTTCCGTCGTTTTCGTTGCCCTCGCCATCTTCATTGTCCTTGCCGTTGCCACTGTCCTGCCCTGAAAATGAAATTTAGCACTGTACCGCACTGCTACTTACTAGTGTCGGTCCAAGGTTCAACGGGTGTTTGTGTTGGTGCTAAGGCAAAGTTGAACATGGACCAAACAAAGGTAAAGTATGGACTTCACTGATTTTTTTGACATCGCTCCAACTCCGCCGTCATGGTCTCCCTTTTCCTCTCATGCTATCCCTCCCTCTCATGCTCTCCCTCTCCACACTTGCCAACATCCCCACACTTGACTCACCCACGACATCACGAACAACCCAATATGGAATAGCACAAAGGTGAGTGTTATTATCATTTTTATCTACCGTTATTATTTGATATTATACAGGTCGTTTGTAACTACTGCAACGAAACAAGGGCTGAAATGAAGACACAACCAAATGTGAACGGCTGCGAAGAGGACGACCCAACAATGGTAACGGCGATGGCAGCAGAGGCCAAAGTGAAGTGAGACTGGGGGAGTGGTGCACCCACCCCGGTCGCCAGGTGAGTTCTCTCCCACGCCCATGCGCAAAGACACCCACCCCCAATGCCACCTCGCATCCACATGGCATTGCTTCAATTGATGCACGTCCTGCGCCGCGAGGTCAATGGTGGGTATGAGCGTGTGTATGAAGGGGCAGGCCCGCAAGTATGCATCGGCAGACACGCGAACTATGGTTTCTCGTGGGTATGAGTACAGATTGCGCCCGGAATATCTGTGTCATTAGCAATGATACTGATTCTAATGCACACTCGTCACAGTAGTTTTGCAAATATAATATATAAGAATAAGCTGCCGGAATTAAAAAAAAGCCTAGTCAGAAAAGCAGAAGATGGAATGAAAAAGGAGAAAGCACTGAAAAGCACTGAAAAGTTCTGGGCTAAAAGCGCAAGTTCGAGCGAAAAAGGTAAAAGCTTATTTAAGCATATGTAAATCTTCTGATGTAGTTCTTCCAGTGACAATTCCATCATGAAACCACATGACCTGCTGGACTGATAATACAAGAAGTGAAGTGAACATCCCCATGGCCACAGTGATAGATAACTCCTCTAAGACAGTACTGAGATGGTTCTGCTTGCCCTTCAACTGGTACTGTCAAGTTATGATTAACAGTGGTGGTTGTGGCAGACACAGCAAATGTAAGTATCTCAGGAGCATTTACAAAACTGAACTTTCTGATTAGGAAATCATTGCAAACTGTACACTTTGAACCAAGAGAAATTAAAAATAGATCAATCTCATCCTGAATAGATTCAAAGTCAATCCTTCCAACTTCAATATGGCAGTTACATGATGCTGCTCGCTGTCTAGACACAGGATGATGTTGAGGACAAGAAATACATGATGAAAGAATGGGAATTTCAGTGTGCAATAATGCACTTAATAAGGCACTAATACTAGTTATCACTCCCCAAGGGAAGCTAACAGGTGAATGCCGATGTAGGTGACGTCTTAAATAATCACGTACGTCTTCTAAAGAGTATTCACCATTAGAATGGCATGAAAATCCATCTACTAAGATGCCAAGAAATTGAGGATTTAAAGATCTGAAAGAATTAGACCATGTGATTTTATCACCCTGCCAGATATCATAAAATACAGATATCACAGAGTCATAGGCACAGCTGTTATTGCTCCAACAGGTATCAACAGGAATGTTTATTGAGATTTCAGGAGAATCTACATTGGTATGACTTATTTTCAGATGCTTCTTTTGTGGAGCAACATGAGAACCACTAATTTTTCTCTTAGTTATAGAATGTTTAGCAAGCTTTCCAGAGAAGTAACTTGTTCAGATATGAAACACGACTTGGGAGTGACAATCTTTGGAACAATTTGCTTCTTTCCTAGGATTTTCCATGGAATATTGTTTTCATCTGAATTCACAATAAACAAATCAGACTTATTCCAATGAATAGCTTTATGAACTTTTGCAGGAACATAATATTCACCTTTCCAATCTCTAAATGTCTGTATCAGTGTATTTCTCTTATCTCCTGTGACAGAATTTGGTAGCTTGCCTTCATATCTCAATCGCACAATTTCATCTAGAAGTTCTAGCTCACGAAACTCTTGACGTAATGCACCAGATGCACCTCCAGTTATTTTCCTTGCATCAAACCCTTGCAAAATTACTGTACCTGATGCTGATGCACTCCTTGACAAAGCAGTGTAGTAGGACTGATGAGACTGACTGTTATTTAGGTCCACTGCATTAAAAGGCCTTGTCTTTCCTTGTGAAGAATAATCTGTCATTGAAAAATTAGGAAGTACCTCCACCTGACTTCGAGAAACAGTAATGGATGAATCATTAGAAAGAGCACAATCTACAGTAACATTTGTTCTTGCTATTGGAACTACATTTTCAGGAAATCCATCAAAATGAACTGATTGTGGAGGATTAATCAGCTTTACAAACAGAGTATCCAGTATTCTTTGACCTTTCGAGCCTTTCATTGACTGCCAGCAATACACTGTGCCTTATTGGCCTCGTGTAATGCAGAGTTCTGTTGCACTATTATTGCGAATCATGACAGGCATTCCAACACATAAAGATAGTTTTCCAGGAATACATTTAGCATTGGAACTATGTGGTTGATTCCATAGAATATCCTGCACACTATCTGATAATACATGGAGTTTTTTGGCTTTGTGATGAGAAAACTTCTGGCCTTTTTTTCTTTCTTGTGATGAAGTGATTGAGTCTTCAGAAAAAAAATCAACAAGTGGCTGAGATGTCTCCTTAGAAAATCTCAAAGACCCAAGGCAATTAATCTCATCTTTGTGAATATTAAATGCAGTAATGATTGAGACCTGTCTAAATTCCTTATGTTTCACTGATACACGTCCAGGTATATTGCTGGATATTCGAGTATGCAGAAATACAATATCTTCAAGTGTGCAAGCTTTATATCGCATGTTTGTTAAAGCTAGTCGAAGCTGAGCATCTTCTTTTGTTTGAAGTCTTTGTCTCATGTTCTCATGCAGTATTACAACAGTAGTAACCTGGTGCCACAGAGCCTTTCCAATACCAGCTTCCTGATCCAAGAGATTAGTTGAACTAGCTCCAACTGATCTGCTATAAAGAGATGCATTTTCTTTTCCAATTGCAGGGGGTAATTGAGCAAAATCCCCTGCAAAGATCATATTTAATCCCATGGTAGTTCAGTTTCATTGAAAATCTTTGCCATTCTTGCACTGATACGGTACATATCTCAACAAGACAACATTGAAACTTCATCAAAAAAAATGTAATCAACTCCCTGCATTCGTGACCTCAACTGTGCAAGTTGATTACTTGATATACATTCATCAGTTTTTTCATTTAATCCAAACATGTAATGATAAGTTGAACCTGCCAACAGTGCAGCAGCAGATCCAGTTGGTGCCACAATAACAAAATGGTGCCTTTCTTTTTTGATCTTAAAAAGCTGGACCAATGCTTTCAAAATTTGAGTTTTACCTGTGCCACCTATCCCACCAATATACATTTTCAACTGATCAGATGAACCAATAAAGGCATGATTGGAAACAATTTTAAATGCTCTTTGTTGTTCTTGATTTAGGTGGAACTCCTCGACAACGCTATCTATTGCTAACCTCAAAGTACCAGATTGACAATTTTTTTCAAGATATGACTTATCAACAATTTTGACAACATTATGGCTCAATGAAGTGTGTGTTGGTAGCTGACTATTGACATTACATGGCAGGTTTTCTGCATGTCGTTCAAGCAGATCTTGTCTTTTCTTTTGCACAGCAGCTTTCCATTGACTTCCAGATTGGATAATATCAGGAGGTGTTACCTCAACCCTGAAAGGCTCTGCTAGCACTGCTTCTGTCCAACCTGTTTGAGTCATTACAGCCCGCATAGTTGCCATGTCATGTTGATGTTTTATCTCCCTCTTACCAATTGCAGTAAAATCAGCATCAAACTCTCCACATAACATTGCAAATTTATCATCATCTTTGTGGTTGTCAAGCTCATGTAATATATCATCATCATGACCCATTGCAAGATCATAGCCCTCACTCCAACTTGGTAAAATTGTTGAACCCTTGCGAAGTTGAGCATGGAAGTCATCACAAGCATCTAAACACTCATACCTTATATTGAAATTTTCCATGAGTTCAACTTGTCTACAACTGAATTTATATGCTAAAAAAGACTCATCCCAAGATTGATCTTTAGTTTTCAAATCAAACCCTGACCGCCAAGGTTTGAACAAAGATAGCATAGCTGAGCAATAATATTCACGATCACCTTGATCACATCGTGGTAAAGTAGCTCCTATAAAGGTAGGAATTTGTGCATTTTTCTCCTGAACACATCGTGTTCCATGTGAATTTTGAAGTGGATGTGTGGAAAGAAAGGCAAATAAGCCAGCAGGAGAACAACTGTTTGTTGTGACATCAGATTTAAGTTCAGAATGGTCTACTATATTAGCTTCCAAGCTAGTTGTGGACACTGAATTCCTGTCATGTTGAGTGTCAGAAACATCTGTATCATCTTTAAATACATCATACTTGTCATTGCCATCAGTGACAAATTCTGCTGTACATTCTTTCTGACTTGCTTTAGGCTTGGAAAACTTCTCACGTTTGCATTGACTTATCCAATCATATAAGCACATATCAGCCAGTTCTTTGGGGCGGTATATATAATCATATACAGGTGATAATCCAATAATAGCACCTCTGCATTTGATCAATGCCACCTTTTCAGCCTGCTCCAGATTGTCTTCAGAATTCCAAGCCTTTCGTGCCTCATGCACATATGTTTGCCAAAAAAATGGAGCAAAGTGGTAGTTTGTGTAGTGATCAGGATTTTGTAAAAGATACAGACGAGCCATTGGTGAACCAATTTCCATCTTAGCACTTAGATTATTGACAATCTTGGTCATGAGTCAATGTGCTTTTTCCTTTTGAGTTTCACTACCACCAAGCATCTCACTGTTCTTCTGAAATATAGCTCGGACTGTGTCAAATATAACATAAGTTTTTATGGCAATTTTGGTAATGTAGTCTGACATATAAAGTATCACACCTTTGATTGCAGTTCCAGACTTCAGACTTGTTACATCTGTGTTAGAGCGAGTTAGATAAGTAAGCAGAGGGGTAATAGTATTTATCATGGGCTCTGCCTTTTTCATATTAAGAGCTCCAGTTTCTGGATTGACTTCAGTGTGGCTGAATAATGGGCAAGGAAATCTTGCCTTACATTTCCCCACTTGTTATCCATGCACCCCACATACTAACGTGATTTGTTTTGAGAACCATCTTTATTTCTATTGGTGGAACAATGATGTATATTAGATTTGGCTAAAATGTCATCAACTACTGACTTAAACCTATCTTCCCACATTCTCAAAGCTTGGCACATATCACAACTGCCACACTTTTCAGAACAGGAGCTAGGAGGTGCTTCAGGCAAAGTCTGGGTTGGGTCCAGATACTTAGCTGATTCTGAGGCTTCTTGAATATTCTTCAGAACTTCATCTTGAGATCCAGTAAGAAATTCACCCATGTGTGTGCTCTCTAAATACTCAACAATTTTTTTCTGGAAATCTGAAGAGGGATCCAATATGCGTTTCCTTATCTCTTGTGGTGTTAAGCATCCATGGATCCAAATCAACATGTGAAGATGTCAAGTGAGGTGGCCTTGTTGTTCAACTGTGCTATAATAAGCTGAAGTCTCACCATATATCCCAGGATGATCTGAATTGACACCCAAAACATGCTTAATGAAAAGGTTGATCATGAGGTGGAAGAAACGTGCACCAGCCACAGGATTTTTGGTGATCAGTTGGATACGCTCATCACTTGATCTAATTGCTGGGTCAAATTTTTCCTTTGTATCAGCAAAGTATAAACAAATGGGATGTTTAACATCAGCTGGAGATAAAGTGATGTACCATGAAGGAGCACCACAATATGAGATCAATGACCAAATTTCATTCCTCATAAACTTCTTGCTTGTAGTAGATCCACTCACTTTTGCTCCTACATGATCCAAATAGTGTTGCCGAAGTTCAGTTCGGTCCGGTTCCGACCCTTTTTGGCGGAACCGCGAACTGAACTTCGGGTCCGGTTTGGCGCATGGCCAAACCTGGACCCGGACGGCATTGAACCGTTTCTCCGCGTTCGGTCTGGGTTCAGACCGCGTCTGAACCCCGGACCGAGGTGGGCTCACCCCATGAGCTCCGTTCTCCTCGCAAATGGCAGGCACATATCAATCGATACGGCGCTACACTTCGCGAGGTAGTTGGGCTGCGGGGGAGCCGTCTGGCGCTGCTGCTGCCGCCGCTGTCACTGCTGCCGTTGCTGCCGCTGCCGGCGCTGCTGCTGCTGCTGTCGCCGTTGCTGCTGCCACTGCTGCTGCTGCTGTCGTGGCCGTTGCTGCTGCCGCCATTGCTGCTGCCGCCGTTGCTGCTGTTGCTGTTGCTGCTGCTGCCGGCATTGCTGCTGCTGCTGGCCGTCATAGTTGTGGTTGCCGTTGTTGTTGCCGCCGCTGGTGGTGATGTTGGATGGCTTTGGCTGTTGCCGCTGCCGCTGCTGCTGCTGCTGCTGCCGTTGCTGCTGGCGCTGCTGCTTTCGCTGTTGCTGCTGCTGCTGGCCGTTGCCGTTGTCATTGCCTGGTTGCCGTTGCCTTTGCCGTTGCCGTTGCCGCCGCTGGTGGTGGTGGTGGTGGTGGTGGTGTTGCGGCTGCCCCGCGTCCATTGGCATTGCGTTGGCGTTGGCATTCATCTTGTGCCAATGTGGTTGCAATGTGGTCGCAGTCGAGTTGCCTGCCGCAAATAACATTAGTAAAGTTAAGAAAAAAATGGAAACTTACCTTTGAACACAACACAATTTGTGTTGTGTTCAACCCGCGTTGAAGTTGCTGTGTTGCGTGAAAGGTCACGGCCGGTCACATGATGCCGTTTAACACGAAATAGTAAGTAAAGAAATACGAAAAACAAATGAAATCAATACCTTAAAAATATCCGCGTTCGCGGTTTGAACGCGGTTTGGAGCCGTTCAGGAAATCCGGCAGGCCTCGAAACCCGGAACTGAACCCACGGTCCGGTTCAGCACTTGGCTGAACTTAGACCGAACTTAGGGTTCGGTTCGGGGTTTGAACCGGGTTCGGCTAGGTTCGGAACCGAACTACGGCAACACTAGATCCAAATCATAAACAACCTGGTAACAATCCTTCTCTTCTTGGCTAACTGGTTTCACAATCTCTCCATCTGACAACCTCTTGGCCAATGAAGATAAAACAGTTTGGTCAACACTCAACAGATGTCTACTTATTTCACCAAATTTTGCTTTATCTGCAAGTAAAAAACCACCTGTTGAGCTTGCCTTCACTTGAGCATGACTGAAAGCAACAAAAGGGAAATATATGTCTGTTTGAAATCATTTGTCATGATACATTAGCAGATGTCGCTTGTGTTCATTATCAGACAATGATGTAGAACCTATGCCACCCATTCCATATGGAAATAACCAGGGGAACATTTGTGGATATAGCTCTGGATTTTTATAAATAGATTCATACTTGGAGGAGTGACCAATAGCCAACATCTTGCCTCCACTATTGATATGTCTTAATGCAATTCCTTTCAGTGAATTGATTGTCTTGGTGTCCAGGTGTTTACCAGCCAGTCCATGAACAACAAATGGACAGTCACCATGCTCAGTACCATCTTCACAATCATTGTCAAACACACTTGTTCCTTCTGGTACTTTATTTGTCTCTCTATGGCGATACTCAACAGAGACAGGTGGCCCATTCTCAGGATATCTTGAAAGATTATCATACACTATATCTAAATCATGGTAATCAGCATGGTTTAACTTCAACCATTCAAGTGCTCTTGCAACATGATTCCTTCACACTAACAAAGGTGTGCGTTTAAAGTCTTTTTCTGTTGGCTTACAAGGTCCAGTAAACAAGATAGCCAGGACATCATCAAGATCATCAACAGGTGGGGGTAATGCTTGATACACCTTTGGGATCGGTGACTGGAAAGCAACAACATGTGATGTCATCTTCCTCATGCCTGATGCCACTCGCACAAAACAACAGTTGTGACGTACACGAGTTATAATCAACTTTTCAACAAACCAAAGGTCTGCAAGTTCCTTTGGCACACAACCTAGCCAAAGCCCTCTTGCTAGGGCAAGAGGGGGAACATTTCCTTTTCTAACACAGCTTCAACAGGTACCACAAATCTTATCACATTGGTAATCTAGAACAGGTCCTTTATATTCTCGAATTTTCTCTCTCAATTTTTTTCTTTCAATCCTCGTTACTCCTGGAGCTTCAAGAACACTAAGCATGCCTTTTACCCTTTTCAATTGGCTCAAATTGCTTAATGGTATGAGCTCACCACACACAGCACAGCCTGACTCTTCAAATGTACTAGGCATTGAGTTATCATCACTGCTTTGAATAAATGGCAAGATTTCACTGGCAGGAAATAGATGTGACCTCACCAACAAGAACTACATGTTTGTCTTGACCTTGAATTATCATTTCCTGTTGAGGCACACTGAGAGAGGAAGAGCATTTACATTTGGCATGAAATAATGCAAAACATGGTAAGTGTGAGGAAAAATAATGTTGAATTATCTCAAAAGTGTAATGTGGTCGACAGAGTGACAGCAGATCTTGTGTGACAAATAACCAGTGTAGATTGAGGCTAGGAGGCAGTTGATGTCCTGCCAAATGAAAAGCTTCCAAGGTTGAAGGGAGCAAGCCTTTCTTCTTGCCAGCATACTTACACAGTTTTGAAATGCTTGCAGGGGAATTTGAACGTGCAAGCAGCGCACAGTAGTCATGGCAAAACATCAGATTCCGTTTTAAAACAAGTGATAGTGTGCAACACTCAGAAGCAACATTGTGTTCTGGTACAAGAAAGAACTGAATTGCACATATGTAGAGTTGTGCATATAATTGATGCACAAATGAAACCCACATCATCCTATATTCAGTTTTAATGGGGTTGGTCAAAGGAAACTCATGGGGGGCAAATAATGGAGACCCCTGTGGGGTAATTGACCAGTAAATTGTGATCAAAGGAAACCTCCGTGGCATGATAGACAGACTCCCACTGAGGTGAACCAACCTGCACATCGCAGTTGAAGCAAACCCTGGGGGGCTAATTAAGAGACACCTGTGGGGGCGAACAGACAGAGTCATGCTGGGGCCAACAGACAGAGACATACAGGGGGCTATTAGCAGATGCCTGTGAGAGGACACAGACGGACACCCACGAGGGGCAACAGACAAATGCTGGCATGCAAACAACAGACACCCACAAGGGGCATTTAACAGACACCCACAGGGGGCAGCTAACAGACACTTATGGGAGGCAATTAATAGATGTCCGCTGGGGACAATTATCAGACACCCACGAGGGGCATTTAACAGACACCCGCAAGGGGCAACAGACAGACACCCACGGGGGGCAACAAATGGACACCCACAGGGGGCAACAGATAGACACCCACAGGGGGCAACAGATAGACATCCGTGGGGGGTATTTAACAGACACCCACGAGGGGCATTTAACTGACACCCAGATAAACACCTGCAGGGGACAATTGACCTGCATGGCATGGTCAACGGAAACTGACGAATACTACATGAGGCTGATATCATTAAAGGAACCTAGAAAGAAATGAGAAGCGCATAACGAGAAATATCAATACACTTACAACTAGCTGCGAAAATGGAATTTCATTTGCAACAAATGACAATTGATTCTGAAAGCATCGGAACAAAATGAAGACACAAGGAACAGGGTAAGCATCATGGGAAACACTCACTGATTGTCGAATAGCATCTACCAAAGGTGATTGTCTGTGATTGTAACATGAAACGATACCAAACAAAAATGAGAAATGACAGACACACATTGAACAAAAACTCAGGCAACAGCCAGTGCTAGCCGGTGATAATGTGGCACACGGTGCAGATGCAAGTGGGCTTTGCAATAAGCAACAGATGGATACAGAAAGTAAAATTTGCCAGAGGTAACGCATGTTGTGCAAAGGCAACGCTCGGAACTGTGACAGCAAGCGTGACACCTGGTAACATCTAAGTTTTGTACTCAATAAAATTTCTAAGTCCTTCCTTCACCTATCACCACCAGCACTACCACCGGTATTTAGCCTTGCCAGCACCAGCACCTTCACCAATACTGCCACATGCTACCAAGGTCACAAGGGAGAGCGAGGCCAAGAAGATGACTGTGAAGAAACCAGTATCCAAGACTGCCAAGGCTGCTGCATCACATCCCTCGTGGAAAGACATCATCAATGATTGTACATTGTGTGCATGGGAATTGCAATGTTATGCTAAGCTAAGGTTTCCTAGGAATGCATTGCCACCCATCCAGAGGAAGCGTGGGCGGGCATATCGCACAACACCATCAAGAAGGTCTGTACGAGTGATGGATTGGCAGGATCACTCGCTGATGATTGGGTTATCAGTATGCCGAGGATGTGTATAACCTGGCCATGTCTGCGGCCAACCTGTATCAGCTGAACTGGTGTGGAGAAGGGCATGTTTTTGTTGCCAAAGGGACCATTGGATAAAATCAAGCTAGCTCCCAAAGCGAGGGCCGATGCAGCAAAGGAGGTGAGTATGAAGGAAGAGGGTTTGCATTGACTGATGATGTGATGCAGAACTCCAAGCCTGTGATGGCGAAGAAACCTGTGTTGACGGCGAAGAAGGTGGCTGCACCGGTCAAGGCCAAGCCAATGAGTGGGACCCGGAAGGCAGCTCCAGTGAAGAAGGCATCGCCTGCTGCCAAGAAAGCGAAGACAATGAGTACAGTGACAATGAAGAGGGCTAGCACAGCAAAGAAGGCACCAGCGCCGGTGAAGAAGGCTGCTGCAACGAAGGCTGCTGCAACGAAGGCTGCTGCAACGAAGGCTGCTGCAACGAAGGCCACTCCAATGAAAAAGACATTGAGCGCAAAGACAGTGCAGAAGAAGGTTTGTGTTGACAGTTTTAGATGCTGACGTGCTGACGAGTTGGTTCAGGTGACTGCGAAGACAGCTGCGAGCAAGTCAAGAAGAGGACGGCCTGGGAGGCTGGGAGGGGTTGGTGTGAGGGCGGCCTCAACCACCTGAAAGGGTGGTGTGCCCACCAGCCCAGGTGAGTGACCCACCCCCTTATTACCCGACCTCTACTAACTGCAACCTCAATGGGCAATGACAACGATGATAGATGGGGCAAACACAACAGCGAGAGAAGTCCCCACCCCTCTCCCTGCTGCCCAGCCCCCTGCTTCCCCAGCATACCTCACGAATGTGGATGGCCACGTCAATTGATGCATGCACGATGGTTCGCGAGGTGAACACAGGGCCGATGAGAAAGGTGACGAGGACGACAAGTCCCCGCCCCTCTCTCTGCTGTGCAGCCTCTACCTTGTCTCCCTAACACCTCGTGAATGCAGATGGCCGTGTCAATTGACATGCGCGTGATGTTTGCGAGGTGGATGCGATGACAACGACGCCAACTGACGAGGCTGATGACGACGATGGAGCAACAGCAAGGACAATAAGTCACGGGTTGTGACATGATTGCAGATTGAACACCATAGATGTCAAACCTGTGCTGTGTCAAACGCGTCGCCCACAACGTGTGCGTATATGAACAGATGTGAACACAGGGTCGATAAGTGGGCTGTTCCGGTGCCGGTTTATCCCTTTCATTATCTGACATGCACATGCTATAATAGCTCTCAAACAACGGCAGTTGACAGCTACAAACTATATATGGAACAAAGGCAATTGCCCTACTTAAACCTGGGGATCTGCTACACCAAGGAAAATGGCAAATTGAACATTGGAAGAAAGGACCATCAAACCAGATCGCTCCCCAAAATAAGTGCTCAGGGTGTAGCCGACTGCCACCAATGCATTCTCAGGAAGGTCCTGTGTGCCCCACTTGTATAGAGGGAAAGTGGATAGGTCTCGGAAGTCTTTATCCGAGAAGAGGAAGGGGTGGCCTGCCTTAGCACGACCATCATATATAGGTATTGCAAATACAAGACATAGATTAGTGAATTGGTGTGTGAATGAGAAGTTATAACTATACTTTGCTCATCAAATGCACGCGAGGCTGGATAACATGACCGCTGTCCTTGACCCAGAGACCTGGAAGCTGGGCCTGGCACAGTCATGAAAAGGCCACCCAATTTACTTGGTGAAGGTGGAGCACTCGCCTCTGTAAAATGAGAGACCATCAATGACTGAAAAGATATACAAGAGACGTATAATAGTTACGCTGCCTTTGGGTCAAGAAAGATATACCAAAAGAGGAGACGGAGCCAGTCACAACCCAAAAGCTGAACAATTTTCCCCAGAGTGAGGTATCACGATGCATTTCCTGTGTGAAAGGAACAATCGTTATCTTGCGTACAGGATAAGATGCAAACTGAGAGCCTGCAGTGCTCTCATTGACAAGAAAACATTCTGTTGCAACCCCTAGCATTATTCCAACTGCGTAGTTATTAGTTCCAGCAATCTTCAAGCAACGCGATTCCACTGTAAGGACATTGGGATGGATTTGGCTTGTATTAACAAAAAAACCAGACTTTTCGAAAACAAGGCCTTTCATTAGAGACCTATGCAAAACGTAAACAGGGAAATGTTATAACAATTAGAGACATACTTGTTAACAGACTCTGATAGCCCCTTGATGAGATTCGAGAGCTTGATACGTGAAGATCCATTTTCCGAGTTGAGAGAAAATGGTTGAACATCGCAGAAGTGACTGCAAAAGTGTTAACATCAAATAGATAGACAACGGTAACACATCACCTGAGTTTTGGGAGATTCTTATAGATGTGATATAGTTTCGGATCTTGCAAGGTCTTGCACATCACACCACTCAAGGCATCCTCTTCAGCCGCTTCATTGGCGCTAGCTGCAGCATCAGAAGGTTCAGATGCATTCCCCTGGGAAACGGTGTTGCTTGATGCGGATGCACCATCAGAAACATCACCATCAGAATGCTTGTCGGGCTCAGCACCACCAGGAAGATCATTTCCTGGTTGCTCGGTGATGGGAGGCCTGCATCGGTAGACAGTTTAAATTATTTAAAGTAACAAAAAACGACCGAGCACATACTCTGAAGAATTTTCAATTTTTACAACCGGGGATGCAGGAGAACTCAGATTGCTGGTCCTGTGAGAATAATCAGCAAATTTTACAACATGCATTTGGGATAAATCCTACAATTTGTCGGTGGGCGAAGGAGGTACTTCGCTGGTATCAACAGAGTTGATTGTGGTCTCAACTTGAATACGCGGCACTTGAGATCGTGTTTTTGCACCAGAGCACCTGTGAGATCTAAGTAATAATAATGGCAAAGGAAGTGAAGTGAACGAATGTACTGCTCTTCTGTAATGCGAGCTTTTTCAGACATAACTTTATTGTGGCTGTATAACGAACGTTAGGCACGGAATTTGGCAGGTTTAGCTATATTTACCTGGAGCGGGGCCTGGCAGGCATGGTGGGGGCTTCACAAGGCTTCGTTTGGGAACTAGGGGCAACAGGTGGTATTCCAAAATATGTGGGGCAAGGCAGCAAACTCACGGCGCTGGCAACAGATCCTCTGTCTCGCTATCTCTAGTCTTTTTCACCAACTCCTGCTTATGCCTCTTGGGGGTAGACTTGCCATTTCCACTTGCTGCCTTGGCCTTCAACACAGGAGACCTATAAATGCACGTCAGGATAAGTGGATCTCGTAACAATGTGTTAGACCTCGATTTATCCTCTTTGGCAGAAACTTCAACATCCTCACACTGACCATTGCTGCGCTTCAACTTCTCCTTGGTTACCTTGACCTTCATTGCAGATGAGCTGGAAAAGGCGCATGATGAGAAATAGAGGGTGGTAGGAAAAATAGCAAACCTCGGTCCATCCCCAGGGGAGATATCAGCGTCGTCATCACTACCAAACTCAAATGTTTGCTTAGTTTGAAACAAGGCGGCGTCAACTTTTGGCCTGACAAGAGAAAGAAAGTGAAGTCGTCGACAAGCATGGCACAAACTAAATGCTTACGAAACAGATACTGCTGGAAGCTTCGCGTATGCCTTGGAACCTGGGGCAGGACTAGACGTGGATGATTTCTTTTTCTTTGAAGGGGACGCTGACGTGTCAATAATTTGGCTAACGTATATGTACAAGGCAGTCAGACAAACAGCATATAACAGCATATAAAAATACAAACACATCGGAATCAGACGAAATAACAGAAATGGCAACTTTGCGCTTTTTGCCAGCTTGTTGACTGGTGGAAAGATGTAAAGGGGAACACACGAAGAAGGGGGGAATGACTCACGGCTTGGGACTCGGGGTACTATCAGGAGACTTGACTATAGCAACTTTTCTTTTCGAAGATTTGCCAGGCGAACTGGCCATACAACATGACAGTTATCAGTTCATGTTAAGCAAGACAAAGACAGTATTCACCGTTTCTGAGATGAAGGCATTGGGAACAAAATTGTAAGGATTCAAAGATAAGCTGTGCATGGTGTAAGATGCCAAACGGTGTAAGATGCCAAAATCCAAAAGGACAGCATGCTTATAGGGAGAGAGGGAGGTGCGCAATGTGCTGCAAAAAATAGGAACGGCAAGAAGCCGCATGGTGACATGATGTACCACAGAATGGAACGCCGCTGTACAGTCAGGTTACTAAGGCTGAGTTCAAAGCGTATGTTAAAGTGATATTTGATTTGACCGAAGCAGTGCTGCCCGCAGATACAAATGAAAACCTTGGCGTATCCAGCAACATAGAAGCTGATGTAAGGGGAACAGCACAGAGCAGAAGGTCATAAATTAAGTGTGAGAGCTACAACTTGCAAGGTTGAAAGAATACACTACTTTCCAGCAGACAACAAATATGAGAAGCTGACGAGGGGTCCTGTCCTGTCAAGTTGAAACAGGGGAGTCACAATAAACAAAACAAGATCAGGGCCTTGCCCCCGCAAGCAACCCTAAGGCAAACAAGCAGACAAGAAGGTCACGGTGAGTGCAGAGGTTGCATAGATGACGATGAAGGAAGATGAGGCTCACCAGGTCATACTAACAATATCTAAGAGAAGCCGACAAGGCCGACCCGGAAGAGATATTTAAGACTGAAGGTCACATCCTGTCGAGTTGAAACAAGGGAGTCACAATAACAAAAAAAAATCTCTTGCTCACTGCAAGCAACCCAAAGGCAAACAGGCAGGCGGGAGGATCATGGTGAGTGCAGCGGTTGCATAGCTGATGACGAAGGAAGATGACACCTTAAGTTTAAAGGAATCACATTGAGTGCGGAGGTTGCATCCTATTGAGTTGAAATAAATGATTTTATTATCGGATCAAGAATCCTAGCAATAAATCGGATGAAGAAGGTAGGGCATGCTGCCGAGCAAGAGAGAAGATGCACCAGGGGGATCATTCTAAGATGGACACAACACAATGTTTGGTGGAGGTACCGTAAAAAAGGATTGAAGGTGTGGCTATGGCAAGACCGCAGATTGAACATACCCAAGCCATGGATCAGAACTACAAGATGCAGAATGCATGTGAGTAGAGGATATTGTGTAACGGAAATTGGTGCAAACGCTGAAACACACCTAGGTGATGCACTTGAGAAGCTCGCAGCTGAGCAAGAGGGTACAGATTGACAACTAGCGGGCATGATGAAAGTGAGTCGATGGCAACAGGAAAGGGAATTGCTGACTTACCACACTGCAACGACTTTGAAACAGGCAACACAATGGATGCGTCAGTTTAGTATAGTACATATGGATCGGCCTCCGACTTGGCGACTCATCAAGGCACCAGTTGAAGGTGCCAGTGGCAATGGGGCAGAAGGTGCGGTGATGGAGGAGAAGGTCTTCACACTCCAAGGCATCTTCTGTGGGTTGGACCTACCGCCCTTATTGGACGCAACAAAGTGAGCATTTTTGAGTGTTAACCCAAAATAAAAACCTCAGATGACTGCAATTTAGCATTAGGCCATCTCGCTACAGATACCTTAGACAGGGCATCACAATTACAGGTTCAGGAACGTCCACCTTCAATGAGGCCATCCAGTCAGCACAAGAAATCTACACACAATTTCACCGCCAGTGCCCAGTTGGAAAGTTGGAACCCTGGAGTCCAACGACATATGCAGGGCATCATGCGCTTGATATATTGAACCGGTATTTCCCTCCCAAGAAGGACGCACCAGAAATGGCGCACATACCATTCACCAAAGCTGTTGATCCACATGGTGTCCTCGAGGAAATGGCCAAGGTGAACTACATTCATGGCGAGGAAAATGTAGTTGCTTACTACAACCGCTACGTTGATGACCAGGGGAAGAAAAGGTATGGATCATCAGATCAATCAAAGGGCGAGCAATGTTGATGTGGAAATGCAGTTACGTGGAGGCCAAACCTCAAATGTTTCGCATCGGGGACCTTGTTGAAATTCAGATGTCGTTTGTCTCCGTACCGCTCAAGGGACAAAACTTCAAAATGTTGAATGTCCTACACTCGATCATGTTGCTTGATGACTCTTTCACACAGGTAAGGATTATTGCGAAAACAACAACATATTAATTTAATTTAAATTCACAGAATGCTCTGAGGAAACACCTGACACCAAAATTTGATCAACGGAAGCCAACACTGAAGCGGCAGGTGGGATATAATTTAGAGGACAGAAATCCAAAGAGACTCAATCTCGAGCAGAATGAGATGGAGGTGGGTGAGTGATGACAACATAGAATACGGACTTCTGTTGCACAATATGTCGAAATACATAAACGACTGCAATTTATTTACTCACATTTTCTTGTAGGAGCTGCTTTTGAGTAGACATAACGTTTGGGGCCTATTGGGCATTGGAGACACGGTTGTATTTCTATGTGAAGGCGGCTGCAGCATTTCGATGACGTGGCACAATTTGGTGCAATCGCTGTCGCTGATGTAGGTGGATGTGTGGGGGCTGAAGCCTGTATGACTAGCAACTTGTTAGCAGTGAATGAATATATTGGTGCATCGATGCGGGCAGGTGGCACCGTTTGTACAAAAGCAGTGTGTGTCACTACGCGATGTGGCACTTTCCTGCACAGCACCCTTACCTTTGGTGGGCAGATGCACGGGCGTGTCGTGGGTGGACATGAGGTACTTGGACTACTGGCCCATGAGCATCCTCTGGGACTGTCGGTGTCAATGTCAGGAAGGACCAAATACACATCTCGGGATGTACCTTCTGATAAGTCATCTCTCCCAAATACTGCCTGTAAAGCTGCACTGAGAGCCATTCCCTCAAATTGTATTCACAAGTCAGCATAAATCCCACATATACTCAACAACAAGACCAACCGGTGGTGGCATCATCATTGTGATGTACTTTTCTTGTTCTCTGGCTGGCATTTCTCATCGGGCTGTGCCCAAGTGGCACATGGCAAGGTGTGGAACCAGGGCCCTCGGATATTTTGACAGGTGGGCAGCGGCATGTCTGTGCATGGTTTAGTACGACAAGAACAGACTAGCTGAATGAGCAGACTATGGATGCATATGATGCAATGGAGCCTCAGTCGTTCCTCTGTGGCCATCAGCTTTGCCCATCCAGGGAGCGAAGATATTCTATCCACATAGCGTGGTGGGTGTTCGAAAGGCAGCTTGCAAGTAAGTTTTTGATTCAAACATTACCAGCCTCATGATACTTACTGAGGTGCAAACTTGCTCAGCCAGGCGAGGCTACTGTGGCTAAACTGGATCTTTAGTCAAAATGGCATCGATCCATCAGGTTAGTCTCATGTTAATTTCATCCGAATGTTAACCATTTATTTCTTCGCAGGCATGCCGATGGATTCAAAGGTTGTCACTCACCTGTAATTGAAGTCCGGATAAGGTTTATACCTTTGTATTCATGTGTTTTACCTTTCATGGATCTTTGGTGTCATCGCCATCTAATTCCATCTGCTTCATTGTCAAAGTTCGTGGTTCCGGCCATTCCATCTGTCTTTTCATGGGATGATCTAGCTCTAAATCTGCATTTGATCACAGTCACATCTATTCACGCCTTGATGCCATAATAAGCAAGGTTGTGAAGACGAAAGTGAAGAAAACAAAACACTTCTCTCGCTCTCTCAATAGACAACCAATACCAGAGCGAACACATCAAAAGTGAGGATTGGATCTTTAGTTTCGCATACAATAGGGCGAAGGACAATGTTAGGTCTGCAGCCACTCCGGATGAAATGGCTCTTGATGCACGAATCGAGAGTGATATCCAAGGGTGGGCCAAAGAGGTGGACAAAGGGCTTGGGCATCCCAAGGTGAGTGCAGGGGTTGGGCAGGTCTGAGAGATAAGCTGAGGATGGGCCTGTACAGAGTGATGAAGTGCTTGGATGGGATGGGGGTGGTTGTGTGCATGGCGTATGTTGGAGGATGCAGAGAGGGGTTGGCATTGAGAGAGAGGGTTGGATGAGAATAGGAGGAATTCGGAATTTGCTGGATGGTGGTTTGTGCTGGTGGGGTATTTTCAGAGAGTTGCATGGGGATGGAGTTGTCCTGAGTTGTCCGTAGGGCAGTTATTCCTCGCCAATGTTGAGCTTGTCGACAGAGTTTATGGTGGGTGTCCTGCTGAGGGATGATGTCTTAAGCATTTGAAACATAGCTATTTTCCCATGGATTGTCGATGTCGACGTGCTCGTCTTCTGTGGGTGGAGGGGGGGCATTGAGGGATGACCTACACTCACACTTTGGATTTCTGCCCTCAATGGGGGCCAGACTAGCACAACAAGGTTTGCAATCTGACTGTCTGCTCTCTGTTGACTGGCTGTGGTATGTAAATCCAACAATGCCATTCCTCATCCTTCCAGTATGTTATTCATAACGATATCAAAGCAAGCCATATGGTACCGCATACTAGGCTAGAACCACTATTTCCTGCCATTGAGAAACCGCCATCGCGCCCTAAGCCAAAAATGCAGTTGATTGCGTCCTGTCGCCTCCAAACAATGCCCAACATAGTAGCCATATTGGCTTTACATATGCTGTCTCCTGCTGCGTCCGATTGACGCGCCTGTAGAGGCCATGAGCAGGAAAAACATTGAGGGAGAAAAACAACAGCGGGTTGGGGTTCAAGACACGATGCCGAGACAAAGACAGACATCTCGGACCCCTTCCATCATGGTGGGTCAAACGCGCTCAGGTCAGAAGCGCTCCCACATGGTCAGTACAATTGCTGCACTGTCAGTATCATAATGTGCTAATTGCTAAGCTGGTTAGAATTCAGATGCAAACAGCTCAAGGCAACCAGCTCCAAAAGATGCACCAGTTCCAGCTCCTAGCATGTCACAGCTTCCAGCAAAGAAGCTTAAGGTCACTTCAACACGACGATCTGAATATCAGACATGAAAGTGCTGGGCAGATACCTGCTGAAAGAGAGCAGAATTTTGGCTTAAAACTACCCCATCTTTCATCCTGCCAAATGCTAATCTAGCTGAATTACAAAGGCAACCAAAGAATCTGTGAAAAGATGTGGACCTTGCAGAGAAAATGATGGGGGAGATGGATTCTCAAGCGGCTGCTGCTTGTTCTGGTCGTTTTTATGATCAGTCAGGGTGTCTCATGGTGGCAGTCTTTGCTGATCATATCTTTCCTGTAAGTCTGGTCACACCATCTGCTATTTTCCAAATCTCACAAACAGAAGAATGGGAATGCCTCCGTTAATGAAGGGTCTGGCGGAAATCTCACACCCACAGAGAAACCAACGATACAATACTCCGTCCTGGGTCAAACTAAATCTGACGTCCTTCGTGCCAAACAGAGTGATGGCAATGCAGTGGCACATTTTGGCCTCACTGTAAGCCTTTCTTAGATTTCTTATGGTTTTATCTGATGTAATCTTTAGGCAGAGCAGCAAGATCGTATTCAAGTCTCAACACAATTTTTACATTCAGTCCTGCATCCTGTTGTGCACAAAAGAGACCTGAGACATCCGAAGGAGAATGTGATGAAGTACCATACAGAAGACAATCCTGCCTCCTTGGATGACCCCGATTCCAACAGCAAGTCTGATCTCAGTTCACCATCCACAGAATCGGAGGAGGACAATGAAGATGATGATCTCATATTAGACACAGAGAAGATAAAGGCCTCGATCAGGGTCTTACAAAAACACATGGCCAAGATGCCGGCACTAGAAGTGGTGAAGCAGGAGCCAGAGCTCATTCGCCCTGGCATTCAGGAAGAAGACACGGTAGATGAGTATTTGTTTGAATGGACAGGAGTTGCGCATCTAGTCCATGCATGGCATCCGCAAGCCCATGAGAGAACCAAGGTCAGATAGCTTTGTTCGCATTAAGCACTGCAACTGATTCAAGTCATTGTAGGATCCCCTTATTCCATTGCTGGATATGTGCCATGGCTCACATTCATCTTTAGCAGTGAAGTGGTATTTTCAAGCAACTGCTGAAGTTGCTGAAATTCTCAGTGCCTACTTTGCTATCTCATCCCGGAGGAGTACAAGAAGTACAAGCAAGCTTTCGATGCAGGTGTCTGGCTTACTGAGGATCCAGGACCGTGGTTGGGGTGGGCTATTGTCTACAAACTACAAGTTAAGCAACACGAAGACAAATTGGATGGCGGCCCAACTGCCATTTTCAACGTTGGTCAGTACACCAGAGGTAAACTATACCTCCCACTTTTGGGACTGAAATTTTTGTGAGTAAATCAATTTATTGTTCGGCCTTTGCAGCTAACATTGCACAAGATATAAACCAGGTGATATTGTTATCTTCATCGCTGGCGCAATTTATCATGGGGTGGATAAGTGGGCACCACAAGGATCACCCACAGATGACCTGATAACACCAGGGCACATTGGCCATGTTTTCTTTTCACCCAAATCAGCCCTGAAAAAGTTGGCAAATTGTCGCCCAGGTTGGAGAAATTACACGTATTCAGGGCTTTGGCCGTCAAGTCGGCATCCGAAGTTAAACCAGTTGATGGGTTCCCGTGAATAGAACTTTGTATCATAGTGTGCTGTTGGATATGTGACTTAAAATGGTTCCATCAGAACAAAGCGCAAGGATACGGAACAAATCAAGAATGCGGAGAGGGCAAATCACAGATGATTTATATTTACATGAACAATCTTGTTGCATGTATAGGCAGTACTACTAGTACCTTACCAGATCATGTTCCTGTAATGTTGACGCAGCCCTCCCGTTCACCCAGATATAATCGACGCCCTACTGACTCGTTCTCTCCACATGATTTCCATCATAGTCATTTCGCTTCTCCTCCATGCCTGCTGCTTGATTTGAGGGTTTCTGTGGTTGAAAACGCCACGCATGAGACACTGCGCTAGTGGGGAAGTGGGTGAGGGCAATGGGGGTGAGTTGACAAGGCATAGGCGATGGGGAGCGAGGAGGGCAGGTGATGAAGTGGCAACAATGAAGCTTTCCAACCCCGTAGTTTCTCTACTGAACTGCACCTACTACTCTGTTTGGGGGTGTATGTAGTTAGAAATTTGATGAGGCGTTGCAGAGGATGGGTGATGGTGATGGTGTGGAAAGTTAGCGTGATGGCGAAGCGATAACGACGAGGCTTCCCAACCCCATCATTTTGCTCCTCCTCCACTCTAACCGCTTGATTCAAAGTCGATTGTGGTCGGAAACGCTGTGCAGGACACGTCGCCAGTGGCGTAGTAGGTGAGGGCGTTGTGCCAAGGTGACAATGATGGGTTAAGAAAGACCCATCATTTCGTGTCTATAACCTTCCCGTTGCTTGACTGGAAGGCGTGGGTAGTCGAAAATTTTATGCAGGAAACACAGCACTGGCGGGGAAGTTGATGAAGGTGATGGGGGATGAAATAATAAGGTTACAACGACGGCACCCCGTTATGTCCTGTCCTTAACTTTACTGCACTCCGATTACGAGGCGTTCAGGATCAGAGATGCCGCTGGAGTGGTAGCGAGTGCCTAGTCACGTGACGAGGCTCCCACGGTTCGTTGTAGATAGATCCCTGTCAGTAGTCAGTCCCAATCAAGCCTTCCTCGCCAGCTCTCCAGCGAGACTCTCCAGCTAGCCCCCGGAGCGGTACCTCCGTACCACTCCACCGCCCAAAGAGCACAGCGAAGTTAAGGAAGCCGGTTTGAAAGGCAGAGCCAAACACAGGCAAACTCGGCATTTGCCGCAACGATAGATTTTCGGATGAAAATTTGGCTGGGTGTGGTCCTCAAATAGACCGATCCTAAATATACATTTAGGACTCAGAACCGCCCACCATGACCATGACAAGCACAAGCACAACAACAACAATGACAAAAACCGAGAACTCATGATGACCATGACCATGACAGCGACAACGACAATGACAATGACCAACTCCACCCCCGCCTGCCCCCATCTCACCCAGCAGTAGTCGAGTGGCACACAATGACTGTCATACTTCTGTGCATTGTTCTACTTGTTCTAGAGGGCCGTTGCTTCACACGGCATATCCGAGTCCTTGTCCCTACAAATGTCATAGAATTATTAAATTACCACGTAAAATTACCTTTTTAATTCAAGTTATAAGACTATATTTAAGTTTACAATTGACCTACATGAGAACATATATTAAGACACATGGTTGTGTGAACTTGCAGACAGTTAGAACAACATCTTCCAACATTTCTTCATATTCAGTAGATCTCCCTGTGACAATTCCATCATGAAACCAAACATGACCTGCTGAACTGATGATACGAGAGGTGAAGTGGTCACTCCCATGATATATAACCCCTCTGAGACAATACTGACTTGGTTCCACTTGTCCTTCAACTATTACTGACAAGTGATGATTCACAGTAGTGATTGTCATAGATACAGCAAAGGCAGGTAACTGAGAAGCATGTACAAAATGGAATTTCCGGAGTAGGAAGTCATTGCAGACCGAACACTTTGAAGCAAGAGACATTACAAAGAGATCAATTTCATCTTGAATTGATTCAAAGTCAATTCTTCCAACATCTATATGGCAGTTACATGATGCAGCTCGCTGTCTTGCAACAGGGTGACATTGAGGGCAAGAAATACGAGAAAAAAGAATAGGAACCTCACTTTGCAGCAAAGTACAACATAATGTATCAATACTAATAAACCTTCCCCAAGGGAATTTAGTAAACAGCGCCTTAAATAATCTCGTACATCTTCCAAAGAGGACTCACCAACAGTGTGCCTTGAAAACCCATCTGCCAAAACACCCAGAAACTGTGAATTTATGTTCTCAAAAAAAGTGGAGTATGTAGTTGTATCATCCTGGCAAATAGCATAAAGTATGAACAAAACACAATCATATGCACAACTGTTATTGCTCCAACAAGTACCCACTGGAATATCTATGGAAGTTGTTGAACCATCCACAAAGGTATGACTTGTTTTTTGCCATTTTTTCTGTGGTGCAATACAAGAACCACTAATTTTTCTCTTAGAGGCAGAGGTTTTACCAAGACATGCAGAAGCAGTTCCTTGTGCAGGTATATATTGGGACTTGGGAGTAATATTCTTGGGAATTTTTGGTTTCTTTCCTAGAATTTGCCAAGGAATATCATTCTCATTTGAATTTACAGCAAACATGTCAGACTTGTTCCAACGAATGGCTTTGTGTACTTTGGCACTTCAGGCTACCCCCAAACCTGAACAACTGGTTACAACTCACCTCTAGTACTGAACCATCTACATGTTGGTAAAAGTACTGGGCAGCCCTGGGACGAAACCATCGTCCCTGGGACGATACATTGGGATGTCCCATTGTCCCTGGTCCGGTGTATGGGATGGCCCATGGGACGACATTTGGTGTTGTGGGATGTCCCATGTCCCATGGGACATCCCACACAGAGGGGGTGTCTGGGGGCATTTGGGACGTCCCTTCCCTAGCTATTCAATAGAAAACTCAGAGTGATGACAGCATCTAATTATAAATTTCCAGGCCTTGTCATGGCCACTATGGGTACCATGGGTGCTATGGCATAGTATAAGATTGTACATACTTATTCTTTTGAGAGTCACAGAGCTGATTGTCCTTCAAGGTCAGTGGCAGGGTGTGAAGATACAGCAGTTGTTTCCACATATAAAGACAGAAGGAGTGGGACAGGAAAAGTGCTGGAGATGTTGGGTAATGAGATGGGATTGAGGGGGAGGATTGAGGGTGTGCTTCTAGTAAACCAATCCCTAGTGCATGTGGCAAGCTGAAGCTTGTAGGGGAGTAAGTGAGCAGAACATGCATGATATACAAAGAAAAGTAGGGCTACATATGCAGAGGAGGCTGAGCTGAAAATTAAACACGTGTATTATGAAGAGCATTTGATCAGGATATCAGTGGTTATTACATTATTGGCTGTGCATACAATGGCTGACTGGGAAGCAGATGCAGAGGAGAGATCTGAAATTAGAGTGTGTCTTGAGGACAGTGGACTTGGGTAAGGAGACATCTCACAGAGGCTTTATTGGGACATCCCACAGGCTTGTCTGGGACGTCCCACCATGGCTTTGGGACATCCCACAGCCTTGCTTGGGACGTCCCTGTCAGCTTGTGGGACGTCCCTGCCAGCTTGTGGGACGTCCCACAGCCTTGTCTGGAACATCCCTGTCAGCTTTTGGGATGTCCCACAGGCTGGTTGGACTGACTGCTTGCTCAGCATCTGCTAAGTAATCATACCAATAAACCATTATATCATATGTTATAACATAATTTTAAATAATTTACATTTAGCAACTTACTTAAAATAGACATTGCAAATCAAATAATTATTTTGCTTAATGATATACATATCTACATTATCAGGAGATGAGGGAGGGAGGTGGTGGTGGTGGTGGTGGAGAGAAGAGGAGAGGTGGAAATGACCAGGGGGAATGGAGGGGGTGGGCAAGGGGAGAAGGGCAGGAGGTGGATGGGAGGTGGGGCTGGCAGGGGGCAGGAGATAGGCAGGGGGAGAAGAGGCAGGAGGAGAGAGGAGATGGAAATGGGAGGAAACGGGGGGGAAACGGGGGGGACCTACAAAGTTACATACCGGGGTTACCCACATGTCCACCCCCCTCCGCGTCGCCCCTGTCACCCCCATCGTCGTCGTCGTTCCTGTGTGGCCCCGTTCCCATTTGTGTTGCCGTAGCCGTCCCGTTCGCCATCCCGTCCTCGCCATTTCCGTCCTCGCCATCCCCATTGTCGTCGTCCTCGTTGTCGTGGTCTCCGCTGTCATCATCCTGTTCCCTCGTCCCAGCCATCCTTGGTTCCGTTGCCTGTTGTCCTGGTCCCCGTTCCCGTCCTCGCTGTCCTTGTCATCGTCCTTGTCGTCCCTGTCCTCGTCCTCATCCTCGTCCCCGTCCCCGTACCTGTCGCCCTCGTCCCCGTCGTTTTTGTCACCGTCCCCGTCCCCGTCCCTGCTGATACGCAGTCTCTCCCTTTGGGCACGGAATCTCTCATATGGTCAATTCTACTTTCCCTACGACTCTTTCGCAGTCCCACGTACATGCGAAACATCAGCGTGCCGACCGCGACTTGCGCGACTTACGCCGATCGATGTGCGCGTGACCGCAACATCTTCGCTGTATCTTAACCGCGCAACCCGGTCTTAAAACGCTGACACACAACTGTTAAACACGTCCTACATGTTCGAATGCCGAGTCCGATACCAGAAATGTAATTCATCCGGTTTATCTTCGTCTTTTCGCCAACTTTCATGTGATATTCGCCGTTATTTCAAATCCTTCGCTATTCCGTTCCCGTTTCGTCGCTTTCATGCGATATTTCGCTGCATTTCTATTTCACTCATCCACCCTTTCCCCCTATCCCTTTAGAATATAAAAAGTGTCCTGTAGTAGAAAATATGCGAACAAGAACCCAGTTCTCCCCTCTCCACTAGTTTGCGGCTTAAGTTTTAAAAGGATCTAGTCATTCTCACTCAAATCTGTGTCTCTCCTCATCGCGTACTCTCCGCTATCGTGACCTAAGTCATAGCGCAAAACCTCCGTCTCGTCGCGTCATCACCGTGTATCGCGCTTTCATCTAGGACACCCAGCTAAGCCTTCCGATCCTTGTTTATCACTGCGTTGCGATATCGCGTTGTCTTGCGACTCTTCGCGTTTGTTTATTTTATCGCGCATATTATCGCGCACTATCGAGTTATTGTCGGGAGTGTCCCCAAGTCTCGTTCGCACCTTTGCGATGTTTTTCATCATTTATTATCTGTTTATCCGGGGTCATAGACGTGGAAACCGTATCATTTTCTGGAGCCCACCGTGAGGGGACTTAACATTTAAACCACTCCTTTGACTAACGCGTCTAGTTCGAGCACCATAGCTACCAACAGATATCGTACTCGTAGCTCAGTACAGCGTCAAGCGCAACAACGTGCGACAACCTCTCAGAATATCCCCGACTTCGACAGCGATCTCGACGAACTCACCGAAAGTTCCTCCGATTCCGAACACGATACCTCACATCGATTTTGTTCTCATTCACCTCGCATGCCTCTAGATTTTCACGATTCTCCGCGCGATTACAATCCACAATCTCCCACACCAGCTAGCAGTTCTTTATCTCGACACACTTCCGACCCCTCTTCCGGTCCACTTTCTAACTTACCATCCACATCCACTCTCGATTCTTCTATTCCTGCTCTACCAAGCTCCACACCCTCGTCATCTACCTCATCGCGTCCACCCACACCACCACCCGCAGCTCAAACAATGGCGACTCCACCGCAAATGCCCGCTCGTGGTCATAATACCGCTCCTAGCTTCTCGCCGGAGCACCCGCGCGAACTTCGCCAATACTTTGACGAGCTTGAGGCCCAATTCGATTCGTGCGCAGTAGCCGACACTGTCGACAAAAAGAGATATGCGTTGCGCTATCTCAACATAGACACCGCCGAACTTTGGGAATCGCTCGACGAGTATGAACCGGCATCGACTTACGAAGAGTTCACAAAGGCTGTGTATAAGCTTTATCCTGGTTCGGAAGACGAGAGCAAATGGTCTGTATCGGATATGGAGAAACTCGTCAAGAAACAACATCAGTCGGGAATCGCAAACATCATAGAGCTTGGCGCTTATCATCGCGCATTCCTCACTATCACAAAATTTCTCTGTAAAAAGAATCGCATCTCCGAAGCTGAGCAAAGTCGCGCGTACATTCGCGGGTTCCAAAAGTCTCTCTGGACGCGCGTCACGCAGCGACTACAGCTAAAGCTACCTGATCACTTTCCCGATGACCCCTATCCGCTACATGAAATCCAAGCGGCAGCGCAGTTCGTTCTTCATGGTACCGGTCCCACGAACGCGCCTAAGGAAGGTAAACCAACGTCTGCGACCTCTTCCGAGTCTTCTTCAATCAAACGGGACGATGTCACACTCATCGTTGATACTGTGGTCCAAGCGGTAAATAAAATTATGGATCCACACGCGTCTAAAAGCTCTGCGCCATGCTCCCATACCTCCCATACCGCTGCTCATGCGCCCCCTATGAGAACGACTCAGTCCGAGACAGCGGCGAATGGCAATTGCCACTTCTGCAACCTACCCGGTCACTTTAGGCCGAACTGCCCACATGTGATTGAATATATCAATGCTGGACGCATCCGAGAAAATATCGACAAGAAAATTGTTCTACCCTCTGGCGCTTTCTGTCCGCGCCAATTACCCGGCAATTCTATGAAGGAGCGCATCGATGAATGGCATCGTCGCAATCCCAGTCAATTAGCTGCGACACAACAAACCAGTACCAACAATGTCGGTCAAATGATGTATAGCGTATCTCCTGCAGTTCACGCTAGCGTCCTGGCGTCGGCGATGAGCTCTAACGACTTGCGCATTGAAGAACTGGAGCGCGAACTATTCGCGCTTAAAAAGGTAAAATTTGACGGTGTAGAGATTTCTCATCAGCACAAACCTGTCCCGTCTACCACCGGTTTACCTCGTCCATGCGCTCAGCCCACGCCTGATCAATCAACCGTGCAACAAGCCCCTTTGCCTGCGACACCCGCTCCTACCGCAGAACCGCCCATCCATCCCTTCGCATCCGCACCGGAAACCGCGTACCACCCGCCACACGAACGTAATTTTGCAGGTCCACCGTTAAAACAATCTAAGGATAAAGAACCCGCGTATCGCACTCAAGCCCCTATCCAGGACTCTAAGATTATTAGTGAGGTTTACTCGCGCTCTATGGCGGCTCCCTGTGTCACGCTCACACCAATGGAATTGTTCTCAATTTCTCCGGACTGTCGTTCGAAACTTCGCGATGATATTACGCCCAAGCGAGTCCAACCTCCTGGCACATCACCGGTAAAAGTTAACATCTTCGCCGACGACCCACTTCCTTTTGCGTCATGCGAGAACACTTGCAAAAATGCCTCCGCTGAACCGCAACCCATCATTGTTCCCGACCCGTATGAGACCTACCTCATGAGTCTCTCGCCGGGCGAAATTCCTGAAATCCTTACCGTCGCAAAAGAATTGCACGCTCTACGCGCCGTTAATTTACTCGTCGACAGACAAGAACAAGTCGGTAGCATCATTGACCCTGGTTCTCAGATTGTCGCAATGTCAGAAGACGTCTGCCATCAGTTTAGCCTTCCCTACGACCCGGCGATTCGTCTCAATATGCAGTCGGCGAATGGTTCGATTGATCAGTCCCTGGGTCTCGCGCGGAATGTTCCTTGTAAAATTGGCGACATCACGCTTTTCCTTCAGATGCATGTCATCCGTGACCCCACGTACCATATTCTCCTGGGACGACCGTTCGACGTACTAACGGAAAGCGTTGTCAAGAATTACCGCAATGAAGACCAGACGATTACGATATGCGATCCAAATTCGAACAGATCGGCGACAATTCCAACGTACCCTCGAAGCGAAGCACGATGGCGCGGCGTACCCCTACACTCGTCCTCGGTTTTTATCAACAAGGGGAACTGAGCGCACTAGATGACGGAGACATCGCGCTAGTAATAGTGCACGACGAACATACCAACGCTATGTACATTGAATCTTATACCCATTTAGCGGACTCGTCGTCTTCGTCTACAGTTCCCCATGTCTATCTTTCCACCTGCGATTTTCCTAATGGTTCCCCGTCTACTCCAGTATGCTCAACCTCTGTTTCTCCTTCGTCGACAGATCCCTTGTCATCCTTTTCCTATTCAGCTTCATCCGCGTTTCCTTCTACACTATCAGATGATTTCGCTAGCATTTTCGCCGCCCAAAAGAAAGTCTACAAGCCCGTCGCTCGCAAGGTCAAGCCTGTCATCACTGAACTCCCCGACAAATTCCGTATAAAACGTAAAATCACTGGCGATCCGCTTGCCAAACTTCCTGACCTCAATCCGAATCCTCCACCTTTCGTCCCCACAGACCGCTACACGCAGGAACGTCACGATGCGTTCGACAAAGTTCACAAAGGCGACTTCCTCTGGCCGGCTGAGCGCACACTAATGCACGACTTTATACGCAAACAAGAGAAAGGTTTCGTGTGGACTGACAACGAGCGCGGAAGATTTCGCACTGATTTCTTTCCACCCGTCGAGTTTCCCGTATTACCACACACTCCCTGGGTCCAGCGCAACATTCCTATTCCTCCTGGTATTTATGAGGAAGTATGCAATATTATTCGCCGTAAAATCGAAGCCAAAGTCTACGAACCCTCGAACTCCTCCTATCGCTCGCGTTGGTTTATGGTTCTGAAGAAAGGTGGTAAAACGCTTCGCATCGTTCACAGTCTCGAGCCTCTTAATGCAGTGACCATCGCGCATTCTGGCGTACCTCCTATCCCCGAACACATGGCCGAACAGTTCGCTGGCCGATCCTGTGGCGCCTGCTTTGATTTATACGTCGGATATGACGAGTGACCTATCGCCGAGTCCTCGCGCGACTATACCACCTTCCAAACACCTTTCGGAGCGTTGCGACTTGTTACTCTACCTATGGGATGGACAAATTCAGTCCCGATATTCCATGACGACGTTACTTTCATCCTGCAACCCGAGATCCTGCAGTGGACGATACCTTACATCAACGATGTCCCAGTCAAAGGCCCTAAATCGTCCTATCTCCTACACGACGGCACTTACGAAACTATCGCCGCAAACCTGGGGATTCGCCGCTTCGTCTGGGAACATTTCACTACACTTAATCGCATTGTCCAACGCATGAAATACTGTGGGGGAACCTTTTCCGCCTTCAAGTCTACACTCTGCGCTCCTGAAATCACAGTAGTAGGCCATCGCTGCACAACAAACGGCCGTTTACCCGACAAAGAGAAACTAGCCACGATTCGTAACTGGGGCCCTTGCCACAACCTGTCCGACGTCCGCTCGTTCCTTGGTACAGTAGGCGTTCTTCGAATCTTTATCCGCAACTTCACACAACATGCGCATCATCTTGTTAAACTCACGTGCAAAGACGCACCCTTCGAATTTGGTCCCGACCAGATCGCCGCTCAGGCAGACCTGAAACAAGCTGTTCTCGATTCACCTGCGCTTCGTCCGATCGACTACACTTCAAATTCGCCGGTCATTCTTGCTGTCGACACATCCTACATTGCTGTTGGATACATCCTCTGTCAATGTGATCCCGACAACCCTTCTCGCTGTTTCTACAACCGCTTTGGTTCTATCACACTAAATGATCGCGAATCGCTTCTCTCAACCTAAACTAGAAATCTTCGGTCTTTATCGCGTGCTCTGCGACCTGCGGCTGTACTTAATCGGCGTTTGTAATCTCGTGGTCGAGGTAGACGCGCGCTACATCACAGGCATGCTACGCAACCCAGACATCGCGCCAAGTGCTAGCGTTAACCGCTGGATCGCCACGATTCTCACTTTCCACTGCACTATAGTCCACATCCCGGGTATGCACCACGGCCCGGATGGTCTTTCAAGGCGTGTACAACAACCTCTGGATTCTCCGCCAGAAAAGGACAGCGTAGAAGAAACTGAAGACTGGATCGACCGCCTCTATGGTTTCACGCATATGATCAATACTCCTCATCCGTCCCTGCGTTCGTTGCGATCTTGTTCCGCTTTCGCCGCGCTCGTGACTGGGGACAGTCACCATTTCAGTGAGGAGGAAGGATCCAATCCTACGCTTACCTACGACAACGTACCGCGCACTGACGCTGCTCGCAGAGAAGATGATCGCATAACCCTAGTAAAGAAATGGCTCAGCGACTTAGATCGCCCGATCGGCCTCGCCGATTCCGACTACGCGACCTTCATCCGATACTGTACAGACTTTTTCCTTGATGGAACTAGACTATGGCGCAAAGACCAGAATGGTGCGCACAAGTTAGTCATATCGCGCGATCACCGAACATCAATTATGCGACAAGCCCACGACGAAGTAGGACACAAAGGATTTTATGCAACTCGCGCTATGATCGCAGAACACTTCTGGTGGCCACACATGCAAGCCGATATTCACTGGTTCGTTCGCACATGCCATCTTTGCCAGCTTCACCAATCCCGTCAGGTTCTCATTCCCCCTGTTGTCGCAACGCCCGCCCCACTTTTCGCCAAAATATTCATTGACACGATGCACTTACCGACATCTAGCGGATACAAATATATAATCCAAGGACGCTGTTCGCTTACTCAGTACCCCGAATTCAGAATGCTTCGCAACGAAAACGCTTGCGCAATCAGAGATTGGATATTCGAAGATATTCTCTGTCGATGGGGTTCTCTCCGCGAAATCGTTACAGACAACGGACCCGCGCTCATCAAATCTCTCACTTATCTTTCGAAGCGATACCGCGTTAACCACATTCGCATCTCCGGCTACAATTCCCGCGCAAACGGTCTCGTGGAACGACCGCACTACGACGTTCGACAATCTCTCTTCAAAGCTGCGGACGGCGACCAGTTTAGATGGGCCAATGTGACGTACTCGGTATTTTGGGCCGAACGTATCACTATCCGACGACGAATGGGCTGCTCACCTTACTTCGCAGCGACTGGCGCTCATCCCCTATTACCACTCGACATCGTAGAAGCAACATACCTTCAACCCCCGCCGGATTCAGTCCTATCCTCTACAGACCTGATTGCGCGACGCGCGATCGCACTCCAAAAACGTAGCGACGATATTAATCGCATATACTCGCAAGTTTACGACGCTCACCGGAAAGCGGCACAACATTTCGAAAAGCAACACGCGAAGACGATTCACAACTTCGATTTCAAAAGCGGTGACTTAGTACTCATTCGCAACACACAGATAGAGAAAGCGCTAAACCGGAAAATGCGCCCGCGGTATCTTGGTCCCCTCATTGTTATTTCGCGCAACTTTGGCGGCGCTTACATTCTCTGCGAACTTGATGGATCTGTCTTTCACCGACCAATCACAGCGTTTCGAGTAGTCCCCTATTTTGCTCGCAGTTCAATCTCACTCCCGCCGCACTTCCTCGATATTCCTGCGTAACGACTAAACGAACTCGAAAACACTTCCGACGACGATCAACCTCCTGAAGCACAGGAACCCGGTTCTGATGTTGACGACGATTGACTGAATTTCTTTGCTTCTCTTATTTTTACACTTATCGCTTATACCTTGTTTTTTTTTCTTTTATTGTAGCACGAGATTCAAGTCGCGATAAAAGCGAGACTTTTGTTGCGCAAGACTTCGTCTTTGCGGAGTTTTACGGCGATGATGATCTACTGAGCCTTTCCCCTAGATAAGTTTATATTTGTTTCTTCCGCTTCTTCCGCTTCCTGTGACTTTTTTTTTCGATTCGAGAGCAGACAAATTATTATTAATACATATATGAAAACAGCTAAAAAGGTTTTACATATATAACACAGATGGCGCGCGCGCGTTTTCGCACCTTCTCCCATTTACTCCTCATATTCGCCGTACTCCTCCTCCTCGTCCTCCAGCTGCGCCAGCTCCTGCCTCATTTCGGTTTGCGCTCTCACCCACACCGCGACCCGTTCTTCGATCACCGCGATCTCTTCCCGTAACACGCGTTTCCGCACTTCCACGTCCATGACCCGCACACTTCGTGGCGGACGGGTACCAATATAGGCTATGATGGTCAGTCAGCGCGTTCGATACCCTGTCGTTTTAGCGACTTACCTCGGGGGGGCGGCTGGTTTCTCTCCCTCTCTTTCCCCTTATCCACCCGCGCCTTTCCCTTGTCCGCACGACCTTTGCTGGAAACCGGCTTCCTCGGCGTGCTCCGCCCGCATTTCCTCTGCCCCATCCGGTTCACCCCGTTCCAAAAGCATCCTTGCTTCGCATCGCGGCACCTCCTGCACCGCAGGTCCTGCTCGTCGAACTCGCAAACGACGTCAGCCGCCCTCGCTGCGCGGCAACGATCGCACTACGAAGTTTTCATGAGTACAGATGAATAGTAAAGTTTGACTAGTTACTTACCTTGCCTTGGACATCACGAAGGTCCTTCCCGGGACCGACCCTCCTGCGCTTTTTTGACGGCCCCCCCTGCCCTTTGTATTCCGTTTCGAATCCTATCTCCTCTTCCCCCTGCGAGCCCGCTTCCGTCTCGCTACCCCCGTCCCCCTTGTTCGACCCCGTCATCAACCTGGCCATTTCGTCCTGTGTGATCTCTTTGTGCAGGAACCGCGCATATAGGACCTTGGCGCGTTCCTTTTGCTCCGCAGCTCTGTCCGCAGCCTCCTTCACCAACCTGTAAAACCTTTTTAGCTGTTTTCATATATGTATTAATAATAATTTGTCTGCTCTCGAATCGAAAAAAAAAGTCACAGGAAGCGGAAGAAGCGGAAGAAACAAATATAAACTTATCTAGGGGAAAGGCTCAGTAGATCATCATCGCCGTAAAACTCCGCAAAGACGAAGTCTTGCGCAACAAAAGTCTCGCTTTTATCGCGACTTGAATCTCGTGCTACAATAAAAGAAAAAAAAACAAGGTATAAGCGATAAGTGTAAAAATAAGAGAAGCAAAGAAATTCAGTCAATCGTCGTCAACATCAGAACCGGGTTCCTGTGCTTCAGGAGGTTGATCGTCGTCGGAAGTGTTTTCGAGTTCGTTTAGTCGTTACGCAGGAATATCGAGGAAGTGCGGCGGGAGTGAGATTGAACTGCGAGCAAAATAGGGGACTACTCGAAACGCTGTGATTGGTCGGTGAAAGACAGATCCATCAAGTTCGCAGAGAATGTAAGCGCCGCCAAAGTTGCGCGAAATAACAATGAGGGGACCAAGATACCGCGGGCGCATTTTCCGGTTTAGCGCTTTCTCTATCTGTGTGTTGCGAATGAGTACTAAGTCACCGCTTTTGAAATCGAAGTTGTGAATCGTCTTCGCGTGTTGCTTTTCGAAATGTTGTGCCGCTTTCCGGTGAGCGTCGTAAACTTGCGAGTATATGCGATTAATATCGTCGCTACGTTTTTGGAGTGCGATCGCGCGTCGCGCAATCAGGTCTGTAGAGGATAGGACTGAATCCGGCGGGGGTTGAAGGTATGTTGCTTCTACGATGTCGAGTGGTAATAGGGGATGAGCGCCAGTCGCTGCGAAGTAAGGTGAGCAGCCCATTCGTCGTCGGATAGTGATACGTTCGGCCCAAAATACCGAGTACGTCACATTGGCCCATCTAAACTGGTCGCCGTCCGCAGCTTTGAAGAGAGATTGTCGAACGTCGTAGTGCGGTCGTTCCACGAGACCGTTTGCGCGGGAATTGTAGCCGGAGATGCGAATGTGGTTAACGCGGTATCGCTTCGAAAGATAAGTGAGAGATTTGATGAGCGCGGGTCCGTTGTCTGTAACGATTTCGCGGAGAGAACCCCATCGACAGAGAATATCTTCGAATATCCAATCTCTGATTGCGCAAGCGTTTTCGTTGCGAAGCATTCTGAATTCGGGGTACTGAGTAAGCGAACAGCGTCCTTGGATTATATATTTGTATCCGCTAGATGTCGGTAAGTGCATCGTGTCAATGAATATTTTGGCGAAAAGTGGGGCGGGCGTTGCGACAACAGGGGGAATGAGAACCTGACGGGATTGGTGAAGCTGGCAAAGATGGCATGTGCGAACGAACCAGTGAATATCGGCTTGCATGTGTGGCCACCAGAAGTGTTCTGCGATCATAGCGCGAGTTGCATAAAATCCTTTGTGTCCTACTTCGTCGTGGGCTTGTCGCATAATTGATGTTCGGTGATCGCGCGATATGACTAACTTGTGCGCACCATTCTGGTCTTTGCGCCATAGTCTAGTTCCATCAAGGAAAAAGTCTGTACAGTATCGGATGAAGGTCGCGTAGTCGGAATCGGCGAGGCCGATCGGGCGATCTAAGTCGCTGAGCCATTTCTTTACTAGGGTTATGCGATCATCTTCTCTGCGAGCAGCGTCAGTGCGCGGTACGTTGTCGTAGGTAAGCGTAGGATTGGATCCTTCCTCCTCACTGAAATGGTGACTGTCCCCAGTCACGAGCGCGGCGAAAGCGGAACAAGATCGCAACGAACGCAGGGACGGATGAGGAGTATTGATCATATGCGTGAAACCATAGAGGCGGTCGATCCAGTCTTCAGTTTCTTCTACGCTGTCCTTTTCTGGCGGAGAATCCAGAGGTTGTTGTACACGCCTTGAAAGACCATCCGGGCCGTGGTGCATACCCGGGATGTGGACTATAGTGCAGTGGAAAGTGAGAATCGTGGCGATCCAGCGGTTAACGCTAGCACTTGGCGCGATGTCTGGGTTGCGTAGCATGCCTGTGATGTAGCGCGCGTCTACCTCGACCACGAGATTACAAACGCCGATTAAGTACAGCCGCAGGTCGCAGAGCACGCGATAAAGACCGAAGATTTCTAGTTTAGGTTGAGAGAAGCGATTCGCGATCATTTAGTGTGATAGAACCAAAGCGGTTGTAGAAACAGCGAGAAGGGTTGTCGGGATCACATTGACAGAGGATGTATCCAACAGCAATGTAGGATGTGTCGACAGCAAGAATGACCGGCGAATTTGAAGTGTAGTCGATCGGACGAAGCGCAGGTGAATCGAGAACAGCTTGTTTCAGGTCTGCCTGAGCGGCGATCTGGTCGGGACCAAATTCGAAGGGTGCGTCTTTGCACGTGAGTTTAACAAGATGATGCGCATGTTGTGTGAAGTTGCGGATAAAGATTCGAAGAACGCCTACTGTACCAAGGAACGAGCGGACGTCGGACAGGTTGTGGCAAGGGCCCCAGTTACGAATCGTGGCTAGTTTCTCTTTGTCGGGTAAACGGCCGTTTGTTGTGCAGCGATGGCCTACTACTGTGATTTCAGGAGCGCAGAGTGTAGACTTGAAGGCGGAAAAGGTTCCCCCACAGTATTTCATGCGTTGGACAATGCGATTAAGTGTAGTGAAATGTTCCCAGACGAAGCGGCGAATCCCCAGGTTTGCGGCGATAGTTTCGTAAGTGCCGTCGTGTAGGAGATAGGACGATTTAGGGCCTTTGACTGGGACATCGTTGATGTAAGGTATCGTCCACTGCAGGATCTCGGGTTGCAGGATGAAAGTAACGTCGTCATGGAATATCGGGACTGAATTTGTCCATCCCATAGGTAGAGTAACAAGTCGCAACGCTCCGAAAGGTGTTTGGAAGGTGGTATAGTCGCGCGAGGACTCGGCGATAGGTCACTCGTCATATCCGACGTATAAATCAAAGCAGGCGCCACAGGATCGGCCAGCGAACTGTTCGGCCATGTGTTCGGGGATAGGAGGTACGCCAGAATGCGCGATGGTCACTGCATTAAGAGGCTCGAGACTGTGAACGATGCGAAGCGTTTTACCACCTTTCTTCAGAACCATAAACCAACGCGAGCGATAGGAGGAGTTCGAGGGTTCGTAGACTTTGGCTTCGATTTTACGGCGAATAATATTGCATACTTCCTCATAAATACCAGGAGGAATAGGAATGTTGCGCTGGACCCAGGGAGTGTGTGGTAATACGGGAAACTCGACGGGTGGAAAGAAATCAGTGCGAAATCTTCCGCGCTCGTTGTCAGTCCACACGAAACCTTTCTCTTGTTTGCGTATAAAGTCGTGCATTAGTGTGCGCTCAGCCGGCCAGAGGAAGTCGCCTTTGTGAACTTTGTCGAACGCATCGTGACGTTCCTGCGTGTAGCGGTCTGTGGGGACGAAAGGTGGAGGATTCGGATTGAGGTCAGGAAGTTTGGCAAGCGGATCGCCAGTGATTTTACGTTTTATACGGAATTTGTCGGGGAGTTCAGTGATGACAGGCTTGACCTTGCGAGCGACGGGCTTGTAGACTTTCTTTTGGGCGGCGAAAATGCTAGCGAAATCATCTGATAGTGTAGAAGGAAACGCGGATGAAGCTGAATAGGAAAAGGATGACAAGGGATCTGTCGACGAAGGAGAAACAGAGGTTGAGCATACTGGAGTAGACGGGGAACCATTAGGAAAATCGCAGGTGGAAAGATAGACATGGGGAACTGTAGACGAAGACGACGAGTCCGCTAAATGGGTATAAGATTCAATGTACATAGCGTTGGTATGTTCGTCGTGCACTATTACTAGCGCGATGTCTCCGTCATCTAGTGCGCTCAGTTCCCCTTGTTGATAAAAACCGAGGACGAGTGTAGGGGTACGCCGCGCCATCGTGCTTCGCTTCGAGGGTACGTTGGAATTGTCGCCGATCTGTTCGAATTTGGATCGCATATCGTAATCGTCTGGTCTTCATTGCGGTAATTCTTGACAACGCTTTCCGTTAGTACGTCGAACGGTCATCCCAGGAGAATATGGTACGTGGGGTCACGGATGACATGCATCTGAAGGAAAAGCGTGATGTCGCCAATTTTACAAGGAACATTCCGCGCGAGACCCAGGGACTGATCAATCGAACCATTCGCCGACTGCATATTGAGACGAATCGCCGGGTCGTAGGGAAGGCTAAACTGATGGCAGACGTCTTCTGACATTGCGACAATCTGAGAACCAGGGTCAATGATGCTACCGACTTGTTCTTGTCTGTCGACGAGTAAATTAACGGCGCGTAGAGCGTGCAATTCTTTTGCGACGGTAAGGATTTCAGGAATTTCGCCCGGCGAGAGACTCATGAGGTAGGTCTCATACGGGTCGGGAACAATGATGGGTTGCGGTTCAGCGGAGGCATTTTTGCAAGTGTTCTCGCATGACGCAAAAGGAAGTGGGTCGTCGGCGAAGATGTTAACTTTTACCGGTGATGTGCCAGGAGGTTGGACTCGCTTGGGCGTAATATCATCGCGAAGTTTCGAACGACAGTCCGGAGAAATTGAGAACAATTCCATTGGTGTGAGCGTGACACAGGGAGCCGCCATAGAGCGCGAGTAAACCTCACTAATAATCTTAGAGTCCTGGATAGGGGCTTGAGTGCGATACGCGGGTTCTTTATCCTTAGATTGTTTTAACGGTGGACCTGCAAAATTACGTTCGTGTGGCGGGTGGTACGCGGTTTCCGGTGCGGATGCGAAGGGATGGATGGGCGGTTCTGCGGTAGGAGCGGGTGTCGCAGGCAAAGGGGCTTGTTGCACGGTTGATTGATCAGGCGTGGGCTGAGCGCATGGACGAGGTAAACCGGTGGTAGACGGGACAGGTTTGTGCTGATGAGAAATCTCTACACCGTCAAATTTTACCTTTTTAAGCGCGAATAGTTCGCGCTCCAGTTCTTCAATGCGCAAGTCGTTAGAGCTCATCGCCGACGCCAGGACGCTAGCGTGAACTGCAGGAGATACGCTATACATCATTTGACCGACATTGTTGGTACTGGTTTGTTGTGTCGCAGCTAATTGACTGGGATTGCGACGATGCCATTCATCGATGCGCTCCTTCATAGAATTGCCGGGTAATTGGCGCGGACAGAAAGCGCCAGAGGGTAGAACAATTTTCTTGTCGATATTTTCTCGGATGCGTCCAGCATTGATATATTCAATCACATGTGGGCAGTTCGGCCTAAAGTGACCGGGTAGGTTGCAGAAGTGGCAATTGCCATTCGCCGCTGTCTCGGACTGAGTCGTTCTCATAGGGGGCGCATGAGCAGCGGTATGGGAGGTATGGGAGCATGGCGCAGAGCTTTTAGACGCGTGTGGATCCATAATTTTATTTACCGCTTGGACCACAGTATCAACGATGAGTGTGACATCGTCCCGTTTGATTGAAGAAGACTCGGAAGAGGTCGCAGACGTTGGTTTACCTTCCTTAGGCGCGTTCGTGGGACCGGTACCATGAAGAACGAACTGCGCTGCCGCTTGGATTTCATGTAGCGGATAGGGGTCATCGGGAAAGTGATCAGGTAGCTTTAGCTGTAGTCGCTGCGTGACGCGCGTCCAGAGAGACTTTTGGAACCCGCGAATGTACGCGCGACTTTGCTCAGCTTCGGAGATGCGATTCTTTTTACAGAGAAATTTTGTGATAGTGAGGAATGCGCGATGATAAGCGCCAAGCTCTATGATGTTTGCGATTCCCGACTGATGTTGTTTCTTGACGAGTTTCTCCATATCCGATACAGACCATTTGCTCTCGTCTTCCGAACCAGGATAAAGCTTATACACAGCCTTTGTGAACTCTTCGTAAGTCGATGCCGGTTCATACTCGTCGAGCGATTCCCAAAGTTCGGCGGTGTCTATGTTGAGATAGCGCAACGCATATCTCTTTTTGTCGACAGTGTCGGCTACTGCGCACGAATCGAATTGGGCCTCAAGCTCGTCAAAGTATTGGCGAAGTTCGCGCGGGTGCTCCGGCGAGAAGCTAGGAGCGGTATTATGACCACGAGCGGGCATTTGCGGTGGAGTCGCCATTGTTTGAGCTGCGGGTGGTGGTGTGGGTGGACGCGATGAGGTAGATGACGAGGGTGTGGAGCTTGGTAGAGCAGGAATAGAAGAATCGAGAGTGGATGTGGATGGTAAGTTAGAAAGTGGACCGGAAGAGGGGTCGGAAGTGTGTCGAGATAAAGAACTGCTAGCTGGTGTGGGAGATTGTGGATTGTAATCGCGCGGAGAATCGTGAAAATCTAGAGGCGTGCGAGGTGAATGAGAACAAAATCGATGTGAGGTATCGTGTTCGGAATCGGAGGAACTTTCGGTGAGTTCGTCGAGATCGCTGTCGAAGTCGGGGATATTCTGAGAGGTTGTCGCACGTTGTTGCGCTTGACGCTGTACTGAGCTACGAGTACGATATCTGTTGGTAGCTATGGTGCTCGAACTAGACGCGTTAGTCAAAGGAGTGGTTTAAATGTTAAGTCCCCTCACGGTGGGCTCCAGAAAATGATACGGTTTCCACGTCTATGACCCCGGATAAACAGATAATAAATGATGAAAAACATCGCAAAGGTGCGAACGAGACTTGGGGACACTCCCGACAATAACTCGATAGTGCGCGATAATATGCGCGATAAAATAAACAAACGCGAAGAGTCGCAAGACAACGCGATATCGCAACGCAGTGATAAACAAGGATCGGAAGGCTTAGCTGGGTGTCCTAGATGAAAGCGCGATACACGGTGATGACGCGACGAGACGGAGGTTTTGCGCTATGACTTAGGTCACGATAGCGGAGAGTACGCGATGAGGAGAGACACAGATTTGAGTGAGAATGACTAGATCCTTTTAAAACTTAAGCCGCAAACTAGTGGAGAGGGGAGAACTGGGTTCTTGTTCGCATATTTTCTACTACAGGACACTTTTTATATTCTAAAGGGATAGGGGGAAAGGGTGGATGAGTGAAATAGAAATGCAGCGAAATATCGCATGAAAGCGACGAAACGGGAACGGAATAGCGAAGGATTTGAAATAACGGCGAATATCACATGAAAGTTGGCGAAAAGACGAAGATAAACCGGATGAATTACATTTCTGGTATCGGACTCGGCATTCGAACATGTAGGACGTGTTTAACAGTTGTGTGTCAGCGTTTTAAGACCGGGTTGCGCGGTTAAGATACAGCGAAGATGTTGCGGTCACGCGCACATCGATCGGCGTAAGTCGCGCAAGTCGCGGTCGGCACGCTGATGTTTCGCATGTACGTGGGACTGCGAAAGAGTCGTAGGGAAAGTAGAATTGACCATATGAGAGATTCCGTGCCCAAAGGGAGAGACTGCGTATCAGCATTTGGCGTGGCGCTGGGGGTGGGCCGTGGGTGTTGCTGTTGGCGCATCCGGCGTGGCGTTGACGGTGGTTGTAACCGTTGCCGTTGTCATTGCCATTGTCGTGGTCGTTGTCATGGTGGTGGTGGTGGTGGTGGCGGCCGTGGTGGTGCAATTTGTAAATGCGTTAGTTAAGTTCGAATAAATAAAAATAAAAAACATATGCGGGCGGCAGGGAGTAGCCCGCTGCCCGTTTTGCTCGGGTGCTCCATCGTCTTCGTTTGGCGTATATCGGGGGTGTTGTTGGTGGGGTTGGTGACTTTGGGTGACTTTCGAAGTCAGCCATGTAGCCGACTTTGGACTGTCGGTTTGCGGTTCAAACTGAGTTTGAAACCGTTTCGGCCCGCGGCCAAATCTCCAAACCGGAGACTGAACGGTTCGGTCTCAGCCGAAATTTCCCAAACCGAAACCGAAACCGCCGGTTTCGGTTCGGTCTAAACCGGGTTTGGGTCGGTCTGAGACCAAACTTCCCCAACACTAGATGGAAGTATCATCAGGTAGAGTGCAATCTACAGTAACACTTGTTCTCACTATTGGAACCACATTCTCAGGGAGTCCATCAATCTGAACAACCTGTGGGGGATTAAGAAGCTTCACAAACAACGTGTCTAGTACTCTCTGACCCAGCAAGCCTTTTGCTGACTGCCAGCAATGTACTGTGCCTTCTTGGCCATGGGTAATGCACAGTTCTGTTGCACTATTATTGTGAATCATGATGGGCATTCCAACACACAAAGAAAGTTTACCAGGAATACATTTTGAGTTTGAACTAGGTGGTTGATTCCACAGAACATCTTGAACATTATCTGATATTATAAAACCTTTGTACAATTTTGATCGAGATGAATACTTACCTTTTTTTCTCTCTTGTGAACTGCTGATGGAGTCATCAGAAAATAAATCAACTAGTGGCTGGGAAGTTTCCTTTGAAAATCTCAATGACCCTAACTGTTACGTTTCCAACTCCGCTTCCAACCCCGACGCCCATTCCAATGCCCACCATGACAATTCTGCACTGCACACCTTCCTTTTTCATTTCATTTTGTCCTTTGTCTTCACTCCAACATCATTGTTTCCTCATTTGGACATCCTTGTATTTTCTTATTCTTGTTCTCTTTTTGTCCCTTCTTCTAGAACAACCCAGACCGACCATGGACACATCCCCACGTTACCTTGCTGTACCCGAATAGCCTCCTTGCCGACGGACATCATTGCTATCGCCCCTTCCCTCGCCCCGACACATTGTTGACTTCATCCCATGACAAACCGATTTACAATGGCTGTACTCCCGACACAGCTAATTACCATAATCATCATTGGCAGCATCGCCATCACCTTCCTCATCGGTTTTTACCTTGTTATGATCTATCTTTGGCATTGGTACCGAAACCCTTCTGCCATCGATACTTCCGACTTCCACCTCGACAATATCTCACCATGTAATTGACAATTGCCATACCTGGATATATGGTTTCCACTTTCATATTCCGTGCCTACCATTATCCTCCCTGATTATCCGACAACATTCCTCACCTGCACGCATGCCCTGAACAATCCCTGATCACAAGACATTTCACTGTTCTCTCTAATCTGACCATCGCCGAAGCACATTCTTTTGGACTTTGACCACAGACCATACGACTTCCCAAACAGTGAACCAACCCCTATTGCATATTGTTCACATGACATCGCTTCATTGCAGTACCCGACATCTTATTCCCACAGCTTGTCACTTGTGCCATGACTCGAAACCTGGACCCACATTCATTTAACTTTTTCCATCTATAACCTTGATATCTCCCACACTCGTTTACAACAATACCCTTTCTTGGACAAATACCGACATCAGGTGGACCGCATTGTTCCACAGACAGGACAAGACATTGCTCCTCGATACGTCATCGACACAGACATCATCATCCGGTACAGCTTATGCTGTTCACATGTCTGACCTCGACTATCCCACCATCCTAGTTGGTTTTCCCTCCATACATTCCTTTGTTTTCCTTTATACCGACCTTTTCGCTATGTCCCCACTACCTCAAGACACTCTCATCACCAATCCTACACTGGACGATACCCATCTTCGACCCAACCATGCAATGCACTTGCCAGACTACGCACTTGCCTGTTACAGCAAGTGTAGACCCCGAATTGGCAATTCTGCATGTCACATGATCCGAATCATCCGGACCTCTTATATTCCTCAATGACACCCAGGCCTCCAGTTGGATCGCGAGAACATCGACATGAGGATGCCTCATGTCTGCCTCATGGTGAAAACATGGTGTAGTTGGACATGTTGTAGCTTCATGGTTGGATTCCCATTTACCTCCCCTCAAGTCCATTCACTATATCTACTGTCCTTGTTGTTGGTTCGGACTTTTTCTTCTTTTTTTTCCTTACATTTAGTCTGGTTCTTGGGGCAGACTCATCTTGTTTTGGGTAACCCCCACGGCTCGCAATGACATTAGACCTTGAACCCCCCTCTTAGCAGTGTTGTCTTAGCTGTAAGCAACAATGAAAACTGCTCTCCTCTCCTCTGGAATCCAATCCCTAGTTAAGTTGATTGTTGCCGGAGCCCGCTGCAGAAGCGATCCGTAACACTAACTGATTAATCTCATCTTTATGAATATTAAAAGCAGTAATTATTGAGACTTGTCTGAACTCCTTGTCTCTGACTGATGAACGACCTGGTATGTTACTTGATATTCGTGATCGCAAAAATACAATATCTTCAGGAATGCAAGATTTATATCGCATATTAGTCAGAGCTTGTCTCAATTGAGCATCTTCCTTGGTTTGACATCTTTGTCTCATGTTTTCACGTAGTATTACAACAGTTGTAACCTGGTGCCACAGTGCCTTCCCAATAGCAGATTCTTGATCAAAGTGGCTTGTAGATATTGCTCCAACTGTCCTACTATAGAGAGAGGCATTTTCTCGCCGAAGTGCAGGGGGTAACTGAGCAAAATCTCCTGCAAAAATCATATTTAATCCACCCCAAGGTAATTCTGTTTCATTGAAAATTTTGGCCATTCTTACACTGATATGATACATATCTCGACAGGATAACATTGAGACTTCATCAAAGAAAATGTACTCAACACCTTGCAATCGTGATCTAAGCTGTGCAAGTTGGGTGTTTGAGATGTGCTCATCAGCTTTCTCATTTAATCCAAACATATAATGATAGGTGGATCCTGCCAGGAGTGCAGCAGCTGTACCTGTTGGTGCAACAATGACAAAACGATGTGTTTCATTGCTCTTCCTAAAAAATTAAACTAAAGCTTTCAAGACCTGTGTTTTGCCTGTGCCACCCATACCTCCAATATACATTTTTAATTGCTCAGAATTTCCATTGTAGACATGGTTTGAAACAATGTGAAAAGATCTTTTTTGCTCTGGATTTAGCAGAAATTCTTCCACAACACTCTCTATTATCAACCTAGATTCACCAGAATAACTCCTATTTTCAAGATATGACTTATCAATAATTCTAACACTGTTCTGGCTTGTATATTATTGCTATCATGACTTGGCAAGTTTTCTGCATGCTTTTCAAGCAATTGTTGCCTTTTCTTTTGTACAGTGGCTTTCCATTGAGTTCCAGTTTGAATTATTTCAGGAGGTGTAGGTTGCACACTTGGCTCTGTCAACACAACATCAGTCCAACCTGTTTGAGTAATTACTGCTTGCATAGTGGCCATATCAAGTTGACGTTTCTTTTCTCGCTTATCAAGTTTATTTAAATCAGCATCAAACTCCTCATATATTATTCCAGATGCATCTTCATCTTGATGGTCATTATTATGTTCTAAATCATCATTATTTAATGTAGGATAATAACCAGTATCCCAACTTGGCAGGATTACTGAACCCTTTTGGAGCTGAGCACGAAAATCATCACGAGCATCAAGACATTCATATTTTATATTGAAATTTTCCATAAGTTCTTTTTGTTGAGGACTAAAGTTGTATGACAAGAAAGATTCATCCCAAGATTGATGTTCAGTTTTCAAATCAAGTCCAGAGTGCCAGGGTTTGAACAGTGCAAGCATAGTTAAGCAGTAATATTCACGATCACCTTGATCACGACGTGGTAATGTCACTTCAGGCCACCCGATTTCCTAAACTTGTAGATGTAACTGAATGGGTCATATGATGTTGAGAAACGACAGGTCTGGCCCAGGGCTAATATTCATGTCCATGGGCTGTCCCTGGGCTGTCCCTGGTCCAAAGCATTGGGACAATGGGATGTCCCTGGTGCCAGGGGGTCTTTTGGGATGTCCCAAACTAATTTTTGGATATTTTTTTGAATTTTTTTTTTTGCTGTGGCCACAATGATAGTGTGGTTATTGGTCAATGGAATGTTAGTAGCCATCATATACTATAGCTACATGCATGTGACCACAGCCAATTCAGGTGGATGATGTTGGTTGTCAAGATTGCAATCATATAGCTACTCAGTCTTCATGACAGAGCATATTTAATTATGATGGACAAGGAAAAGGAATTGAACTAGAAGAGAACAATTAATATTCTTTGACATAATATTGAGAAGCTGCTTAAAGAACATTCTGCTCATGGAACTGACTGTATGATCTACTATTCAAACTAAATATTAGTAGATGTTAGCCAATCAAAATGCAACATGTTGATTTGTCTCCAGAATGTTCTGAGATTCAAGGGAATGAACTGGGAGAGTGTAGAGATATTATGTGAAAGGACAGTGGGACATCCCATCAGAGTCCTGGAACATCCTATTACAATCCTGGGATGTCCCAGTGACATCCCTGGGACATCCCACTATAGACCTGGGACATCCCCATACAGACCTGGGACAGCCCATTAGAGTCCTGGGACGTCCCTGGGACAGCCCAGTAGAGACCTGAGACATGCAACTACTTAAAATAGATATAGCAAATTAAATAATTATTTTACCTAAATACATCGTATTCTACTTCATCAGGGGAGAGGCAGGGAGGTGGAGGTGGAGGAGAGAACAGGAGAGGGGGCAATGGCAGGGGGAATGGCAGGGGGTGGGCAGGGGGAGAAGGGGCAGGAGGTGGATGGGAGGTGGGGATGGTGGATGGTAGGCAGGAGGAGAAGGGGCAGGTTAGGAAGGGGGAGAAGGGATAGGAGCCAGTCAGGGGGAGGAGGGAAAGGAGGGGGGAGGAGGGGAAGAGGGAAAGGGAGGGACCAACACAATTACATACCGGTGTTCCCCTGGTGTCCACGCCCCTCTGTGTCCTAGCCCTTGTCCCCGTCCTCGTCCCGGTCCCGGTCCCGGTCCCCACCGTTGTCCCAGTCGTCGTTGTCATTGTCGTTGTCGTTGTCGTTGTCGTCCCCATCCCCATCCCTGTCCCCGTCCCCATCCCCGTCCTCATCGTCCTCCTCCTCCTCCTCCTCCTCCTCGTCCTCCTCGTCCCCGTCGTTGTCGTTGTCGTACCCATCCTCGTCGTTACCGCGTGGCCCTGTGCCCGTTCGTGTTGTCGTTGCCGTCCCGTTTGCCGTCCCGTCCTCGCCGTTTCCATCCTCGTCATCCCTGTTGCCGTTGTCCTCATTGTCCCGGGCTCCGTGGTCCCGTTTCCCCGTCCGATCGTCCTCGTTTCTGTCGTCCATGGTTCCCGTGCCCACTGCCCTCCTCGTCGTCCTCGTCCTCGTTGGCCCTGCCCGTTGTCGTCTTCCCATTGTCGGAGTTCCCGCGCCCACTGTGTTGTCGTCTCCCCCATTCTCGCCGTCGTCACGTTCATCCTCGTTCTTGTCTTCGTTTACGCCGTCGTCGTCACGTTCATCCTCGTTCTTGTCTTCGTTTACGCCGTCGTCATCACGTTCATCCTCATTCTTGTCTTCGTTTACGCCGTCGTCGTCATTCCCGTCATCCTCGTTCTTGCTGTCGTGGTCGCCCTGGGTTGTCCCCGTTCTCGGCTGCGTCCCGTCTCCTTGTCGCCCGCATGCGCGTCTGCTTGTTGCAGTTGCCGCGTTCGCGTTCGTTTGGCACGAGGGTGCAGGAAAAAAACCTACAAGTGTGTTTAAGTAGTCAGTAGAATGAAGAAAAAAGATAAAGAACACTTACCTAGGGTGCTCTAGCATCCGCACCCGTTGTCGCGTCATTGTTGAAAATGACAAGTCATGTTGAACTCGTGCGCGAGAATTTCAACCAGAATTTGCCGATATCCCAAACGGGGTCGAGTTGCCATATAGGGTAGGGTGGCTGGAATTTCTTATTATTATTACATGTACTACAGCACCTCAATGGCCAGGGCAAGACCCTGAAGAGATGTAAGTATGATATACCTACCCCACAGGGAGTTTTTGTATTTATTCCATTTTATATGGGGAGATATTCACAATGCATTCTATGCCTCTGCCAAAAATGGACCCTTAAACACCTAACTTTGCGACTACACATCTGAAAAATCTAAAATTAATTCTAGGGGTACTAAGGAAGGTGTACATTGTGTTCCAGACAAGTGCCTGGTAGTTGGTGGTGCAGGGAATGTGTTGTAGCCAAAATATGATGAACTTGTCACTCACAATCCATTCATGATTGTGTGTGCTTATATGGACTTTGGATTGTCTAGCTACAATGCAAAGATCCAACTCCATTTTGGCCCTAACACATTCCCTGTACCAC